>CAIGRP010116082.1:0-38607 GCA_903798385.1 Fraxinus cuspidata
GTTCCCTAGATTCAATCGGTGCAATGTTGTGCTGATCCTATTGGGTTGTGCCCGTCTGCATAAGGCCCCACAGTCGTGGCATAAGCACCCTACTCGTATGCGAGGTGCTGTCTTAGTCTTCCCTGACCATTTTTGTGCCTGTTTTATTGATTGTGTATTGACTTAGGTACAAGAAATTTTCCATGATGTGCTGTTTGCTGTATAATTTGACCAAACTTTGTTTGTCATTTTTGGAGCAACGACTAGATTTTTCCTAATCTGGTTGCAACTCTCATTTCCATTATGTACTTTCTAACCGTTAAATTGTCTTTTGAGCCTAAGAAAGTCTTATACTTTGTGTTTTAATGTTTGATTTTTCTTTTGAAAATTTGGACCAGGCATATTGCATCGGAATGCTCCACAAAGTCTCTTTGTTGGAACTGTCGAGAACCTGGCCACATGGCTGGCAATTGTCCAAATGAGGGAATCTGCCATACCTGTGGTAAGGCAGGACATCGTGCTAGAGACTGTGAAGCTCTTCCATTGCCACCTGGTGACCTGAGGCTGTGCAATAACTGCTTTAAGCAAGGTCATATTGCTGCTGACTGTACAAACGACAAGGCCTGCAAGAATTGTAGGAAGACAGGTCATCTTGCCCGAGACTGTCAAAATAAACCTGTCTGCAATTCGTGTAATATATCTGGGCACGTGGCTAGAGACTGCCCGAAGGGCAATGTTTTTGATGAGAGGGGTTCTGGAATCCGTGGAGGTGGATACCGCGATATTGTATGTCGAAACTGCCAACAGGTAGGTCATATGAGTAGGGACTGCATGTCGATGGCGATATGTCACAACTGTGGCGGAAGAGGACACATGGCATTTGAGTGTCCATCCGGAAGGTTCATGGACCGCTTTCCCAGAAGGTACTGAAGGATTAAATTTGTGGCTTATCAGTTATCATATATTAGGTAACCATATTTATCCCTTATTTTGTTTTCATTTGAACTGAGAGTGGTGGTGCACTTTTTGGAATAATTTAAGGTTGAACTTCTTGAATCCAAACTTGTTACTTTTGTAGAACATTGAGTTGTGAAATTACTTTTGCATTTAAAGTTCTACGTTTAAAATATCTTAACCTATATACAGAGGACGTGGTGCAGTTTCAGATGCGTTTCTTGGTCGTTAAGAACTTTGGATACTTGTGTGAGATTATTCAAGTGCATGTTTAAGGAACTTTGGATACTTGTGTGAGATTATTCAAGTGCATGTTTAAGGTTCTCGATGCCTGCAACCCCTAGGCTCACAGGGTAAAAGAACAGAGGAAATGGATTATGTTAGTGGCAGAGTACGCAAAATTAGACCGGCGTTGACAGTATAAAATGGACAATATTTATGCCAAAACCCCTCACTTGATATATGGACGATATTTGTTTGTCGTCATATGACCTCATAGACACATGCCTCACTCTGAAATTATAGGCACTAGTCTAGGTTAATAATAAAGTGTAGTTTCATAAAGTTGGATGTGTTAGTGATGATGGACGATTATTTACAATGATAACTGATTGTACAACTATAACAAAAGAGATTAATTTTCCAAAAGAGCAACAGGACGGGGATGCATGATAGCTCGCAAATGTATCCCTTTTTTTTTAATTCCTTTCCTGCCACCCCCAAAAGGGGGTAATTAATTACCAGTTAATAGAGCCAAACCATCCTATGAAAAAAAAATATTGCGGAGGCAAGATCTGAACATGTGGCCTCAAGGTCATGAGCTTTGCTAGCTACCAATTGCTCTACCCCATGTTGAAGAGAAGCGTTCGAAATGCTGAATCAAGGCGTGAACATGGTTCGATTTGGATGGCTTGTGACAAATTTTCAAATCAAATTACTCAGGGTCCGTTCTATTGCACGAATGAAAAATGAGTGGGAAGAAAACTAATTCCAGAGAAAATAATTGCCTAAAACTTGTTTTCCCGATAATTGTCAATTAATTATGTTTGATTGGTATAATTTTTCACCTGAAAAATGTTGAAATTTTGAATTTTTTGGTGTTCATTTGACTTTGTTTTTTACGAAAATTGTCCGCTAAAAAGAATTTTTTTTTACAATTGGGGATATAATTCGTTTCCATTGCAAATTAAAAAAAAGGAAGAAAAAGACTAGAAAACGAAAATGGATTCAATGAAATCATGGAAAAGAAGGTTACGTGTTGGAACTTGGAAAATTCCATGGAAAATATGTTATATCAGTTATGGCCCTAAAGTAGTTTGAAATTTTTCAAACCAAATCAATTCAAACCATTTTTTTCGGTTTGGTTCGATTTAAAATCACTGTTTAACTAGTAAAACAAATAACGCATATCAAATAAGTTAAATCATAAATTTGATATAAAATTTCACGTTAAAATATAAATAGTACTATTAAAAATATTACGAACCAAAATTCTATAAAAAGTGAGAAAAACAATTTAACATCTTGGTATTAATTGGTGCAACATCTACAATTGTAATACATGATTTATTCTCTGCATAAAGATGAGAATATAGTATATTAATTCATTTGTTATAGTTAAATGATATACAACAATTAATAAAAGAAAATGAATAAAAAGATCAAATACAGACAAACATTTCATAACTTTTTGTGAATCATCTAATGCTTATATTTTATCTAAATATTGACAATCACTATATATTTCTTATTACCATGCAACCAATTTTCATGGCAAAATATCGCATCAACTATATTGGTAGTCCACAAACTCTTAAGGTTATCAAGAATTCGATCAGTAGTAGATAATGCAGATGCAGAAACAATTGTTGATATTTTAATGACCAACACATTTTTAGCAATTTGAGTGATAATCTAGTATTTATTTGTATTCAATTTTCATCAAAGTAATATGCCGAAATGTTCATTGGTTAAATCTTCAAAACAACCATTTAAGGGAAAATTGTAGCAACGATCTATAATCTTTTCAATTTTTGCAGACTTTACCCTAAAATTTAATTTGTGCCAATGGAGATAACTAACCTTTCAAAAATATACATCCGGAGTCCAAATGGATGGAATCCGTTCACTTTTCCGTTAGTTGACCAAGAAAATGATGTTGACCACATTATTAATTATTTCTACAAAGATAATGGTAACTTTATCTCTTTCATAAAAAAGAAAAAAAAAACAATTAAAAAAAAAACCATCATCATCTTCCTCCCCTCCCCCATCCCTCGTCCAAACCCCATCCCTACCTAAAACCAAACTCTGCTACCCATCGTCACCACCCCGTCGTCGCAGCCACCGCCTCATCTTCTTTCTTGTCAATGGAACCCAAATGAAAAATCAAAAAATCGAACTCTTTAATTGGAAAAGCAGATCCATCTCAACCTACAACCCCGCCACTACCAAGCCGATGAGGAAGGTAACTGGTTTTCCACCATCGAAATCGAAACCTAAATAAGTTCAGGCGACGGAACCACCAGACCACCACTATCACCAAGCCAACGGGGAGGCTGAATGCAAGATTTTGGGTAGGGATATGGGTGGAGATGTGGATATGGATGTGGATGGAGTGGGATGGGATGGTGAGAGGATGGGGTGGGGTGGGGTGGGGTTGGAAGATGATGATGGTTTTTCATTTTTTATTTAATTATTTTTATATGGAAAGAGATAAAGTTATAATTTTATCCTTATAGAAATAATTAATAATGTGGCCAACATCATTTTCTTGGTCAATTGATGAAAAAGTGGACGGATTCCATCCATTTGAACTCTAGATACATATTTTTGAAATGTTAGGGTCTTATGCTGGTACAAATTGATGCTTAAGGTAAAGATTGCAAAAATTGAAAATGTTAGTGATCGCTGCTGCAATTTTCCCTCTAAGTAATCCATCAAATCATTCTAAGAATTAACAATAAAATCTAGAAAGTAATTAAAAATATAAATAATTAATTGAGTGATGACCAAAAAATTAAAAAGCAAATAAATAAAAAATGTTGTTTGATAAAAAAAATTAAGTGAGATGGACACAAATTAGAACAAAACGGCACAACTACCAATAGAATACAACAAATAATTACCAAAAAATAAGACTATTTGGATAAATTTACCTAAAAATTTAGCCGAAATTCAAGAAAATTATTAGTAGAAGAAAAGGAAATGTGTAAGTTTGAATTAAAATTTCAATTTAATTGTCTATTAAATTATAATGGGTGGTCGATAAATATGATTTAGCAACAGTTTTTCAACCCAATTTGACTCATGTGTCTTTGGATATGATTTATGGGATGGATAATTGTTTATTTAGATATTGATTTTAATTTGATTATGTCTAACATAAATGTATCTTTTTAATTGGGATGTGCTTAATTTTAGTAAGAGTTGGATAAAATTTTAAATTAATTTATTTTCATTTTTTAATAGTTCGACGGTTTGAAACGATTTGCAAAGATTGAATCCTAAATCAAATCTCTTCGAAATGGTTTGGTTTGGTTCGGTTCAAAATCAAAATATTGACGGATTCACGTGGATCGAAACCAACGGTTTTGAAAAAGCGATTGCTATTCGTTTTTGCGATTTGACGACTTCGTTATTCAACTCTAATTGAATCGATGTTGAAAATAACCCCTAGCCTTTCAAGTTGACGATTCGGGTTCGATTCCCGCTACCCGCTTAGATCCATTTTCTAAATATTCGCAAGAGTCGAATGTGCCCCCACCATATATGTACAAATTGAATAAATTTGAGAGTAAAATTCACTTTTCAAATGTTGCACTATTTTGTTTTGAGGGATTGTATTAAAGTTTATCGAATTATCAATTTTTTTCAGTATGCATCAAGCTCGATCATACTTCAAAATAATTTTACGTTCAAAGGTTGTAGTATTTTCATTGAACGACTCAAGTTTGGAGTTTCTCCAATATCAAATCATTATTTTTCAATTAAAATTCCAATTTAGCAGAAACATTAGTTTAAAGGTAGTTTAACCTAGAAATTAAGTCAAGTTTCATAAGATCATAATCCTTGCCGACAAATATCATAATAAATTCTCTACAGATTGAACGTGTCTTTATTTTTTTAATTTTTTTGCGTATAGTAGGTATTAAATGGACGGTGTCATAATGTGTTAAGAGGGGATGTCTTTTATGAAATCAATTATTCAATGCATTACCCTGTCGACAAGGGAAACGTAGGAGGATAGGTTCGACTATTGCTAAGGACTCCATGGCCCAAGCACATATCCTCGAGCATATGAACCTCGAGCCTTCGTCCTTAACCCAAGGTGAAAGTGGGTACTTCAGACCCTAAACGGGAACCTCGGAATTAGGACTCATCGAGAGCAAGGGTGAATGAGATTGCGAGCTTTAAAGACTTTGTAATATTAAGTTAACACGTGATCAGACATGGGGTGGACATTTAGACCCATAGTTGACAAAATCGTCTGGTTCGAGTTGGTTCAAATTTATGCCAATATATGAGGTCGATTTGGGACCGAAGATTCAAGAAACAGAAATGTTCGGTTCGATTATGGGTCATGAAGAAACCTGAACAAACTTGCATCATGCCACCTTTGTCTATTAAGGTCCAAATATTTTAACAAGTATTTTGTCAAGTGCCCCTATAAATTTCTTCATTTTGAAAGCATTTCAAATGATCCAACTTGAATTGGGCCTAAGTCCAAACCTACTAACCCAACTTAACTAACGGGACATGACCTGACCTGACCGAAGCATGTTCAATTCGGTTTGATGGAAAATAACTAACGTCCATTTTTTTGCAGGTTATAAAGATCATCCCGAATTAATAGGGTTTAAGGTTCGATTTTCTTTAAACAAATTGTACATTATCAAAACTTATCCGTCTCTTATTTACTCGAATTGAATAGGATTAATTACGCAATTACAAACATTTGGGCGATTAAATTGAAAGATCAATAAAATTAAAATGTATAATAACATCAAAAAACTGCTAGAAATTGTTTCAAAAAATATGAGCGTCTTCAATTTGTATTGTAGGTAATTTTTTGACTGGTTGTGCTATAGTACATCATAGCTTATATGTTTGTTTATCAATAGATGATATGGCGAGAATTGATCAGGTCAAAATTTAATCAACCAAATAATAATATTAAAACTCTACCACTCTTTTAACACCTCGTCAATATGTAAAATATTAAGTAAATTGTGATGTATAACAATATCATGCTACGTGTACATATCATGATCCATAGGGGTTAACATAACGGCCGGTGGCTGGCCCCTATTGGAGGGGTGTCTGGTTATGTCAAAGTTTATGGATATAGCATTATCCGTATAACAATTTTTTTCCATTTTCGACATGTATGTAATTTTCCGTATCTTACAATTTCGTAATTTTTACATGTAATTTTCATGCTATTGATTCACCATTGGATGACGGTATGAAACTTGGGTGTGGACTCGAATTCGAGGGCTTAAAAGATGAAGCCATGGGTTTTTAATAGTAGTGATGGTAGTGGTGCTACGTAGGTTTTGGTGTGTTCAGTTAAGGATATTTTTGATGTTGGAAGAGTTGTGAACGAGGATAGAGAGAGAAATTGGGGGAGGAATGGAACTGGTGTTTGGTGGGTTATTTTAGAGTTTTCTAAGTAGTACTTGATTTTTACAATTGTATTGTAAGATCCATCTTTGATCTTTTTTGTGCAATAGCCATATTGGACCTAATCTCTTCTATTAAAAATGGCGTACCAAAAACGTTCCAAAGATTTTGGAATTGGGCATGAGACCTATTAAAATTTTCACTCTTTTATGCTTGAAAATCATAGCGATTGTCCTTTAAACCGAAGAAACCAAAACTAAGGGCATGTTCTCTTTATTATTTTCAAGTCGTTTTCTGTTTTCGATTTTCCAAAATAGCGAAAACGCGTTCTCTTTCCTATTTTCGAAAACGCGTTCTTGAAAACAACTTAAAAATTTATAAATAAAACACAAAACGAAAAATTTGTCGTTTTGAGAGTTTTCAGTTATAATCAAGTCAAAATTTTCAAAACGCGTTTTTGATGTTTTCTAAACAATTTTTCAAAATGTAAAAAAGAACACGTTTTCAACAATCTCAAAATGAACACTCAAAACACAAAATTGAAATACAAAGAGAGTAGTCCCTAAGGTTCTACTCTATTGATTACACAAGTCTGATTTTGTTTTGGTAGATATAAAATAAATAAAACATTATTTTGTTGGGAAAAAGTTTTTACTTCAATCATATTAAAATTAATATAAACCTAGGCACCAAATCCGTTGTAGTTTAGTTGGTAGGATACTCGGCTCTCACCCGAGAGACCCGGGTTCAAGTCCCGGCAACGGAATTCGTTTTGTCAAGCTTAAATTTCAATAGTTCTTTTCATATTGACATTTTTTTTTAAAAGAATTTCAGTGATTTTGTTTGATATAGAAAAAAGTTGAAAGCCCTTCTGTATTTACTTCGTTTGAAAATATTGCTCTGTTATAAGTAGAGATTATTGACGAAAAATTCAACAAATTGTTGTGGAATTTCAGGGAGATGATATTCTTGAATTTCTCATAATCTGTTCTTCAATTTCCATTCAGTAACATATTTATGCTGATATTTCTTACTTCATTGGAAGCTGCTCTTGAATGACTAGTTGTTCATTAGAATTTCATAATATTTTGCTGTCTTAGTCCATTATAATTGGCATGTTTTCGAAAGAATGTTTTGAATAATATCAAGAAATAAAGAAGAAGCTAAAATCATGTTGATTATACGGAACTTCTTCAATATTCGGTATCAGACATACAATAAGTCTTATTTCCGATGAATCTAGAACGGGACGATATAGTAGAAAGATATATAACCAATGATCTCATGGACACGTCTCTTTTTTCTTAATTTCTTCGTGCATCATAGAAATTGAGCAGGCTAAGTTGTGGTTTCAACCAGAAGATGTTGGCTGGAATACTCTCAAATTCGCGGCCGCCCTGTTGGAGACTCTGACTTCCAAATTTACGCGGTTGTGCAAAATGGGTATAATATTCTTCTCGAGGAGCTGACAAAGAGATCTCCGCTTGCATCAGAATATGGATAAAATGGCCATTGCTGTCATTCTGGTCAAGACACTATGTTGCCGCGGAATGTATGAACTTGTTACCATTCCAACTGTCAAGTCAGAATTGGAGTTTCAATTATAATAATGGCACAAGAACGCTAAGTTATCGAGTAAAGAATGTGACATCGCCTTGGATCTTGGTTTTATGGAGGGCGGAGTTGATGGTGTAGGTTATTTGGAGTGTGCGCCATGCTAGAGCCCGACTCAACTTTCTGGGCTCGGCCTCATCCTCTGATAGGAGCTCTGCCTTCTAGGGCGGCTATTGGCCATCATTGAGCAGCCTTCTAGTGATAACTTGATGTCCTTCGGATACGTGGGCCCCTCGTCTTGCCATGTACAATGCCACGCTATTTAGCAAGGTCGGTCTTAAGATATTCAAGGCCCTAGACAAATTATTACGAAACTCTTATATATAATTTCTATAAGTGTATTGATCTTTTAGTACCATTCATGTTCTATTCAAATTGTTTTTTTATATTATTTTTGAAAAATTAAATGAGTCCTTCTAAAATAAATAATTTATTTTTAACTTTCATAAAAATTAATTTTTCATTTTTTTTAAAACAATTATAAGCTTACTAAAAAACTATAGGAGATTTAAAAAAAAATTAAGTTCATTAAGGATGTAAGTGTCCAAGTGTTTTGGACCTCTTATCTAGTTCATCATGTTATTTAGTCATGTCTTTTAAATGGAATAAAAGACCCAACTCAAAAAAGAAATGAATTTTTTTGTTGAATTTTTGGATTTTTAAATTTTTGAGCCCCCTCAAGAATTGAGGCCCAGGTTGCCTTGGCCAGGGCCGACCCTGCTATTTAGTGATATACCACACACAACATGGAAGATGCTTTCCTTCCAACATAACATTCTGTTTGAAACTTTTTAGATGAAACAAAGTAGCTGTGCTGATCATGTTTTTATAGATATGTTAGTGATTTCTTTCTGTTGTGCTGAAATTATATTGTGATGCTAGCACTCTATTGTGTGATTGAGTGCATCCTATGATTATAGGTGTAATATGTTCGAAAATTTTCAAAATAATGTCGATTTTTTAATATTATTGGATGTGTATAAGAGTCGTCGTGTATCATGGAATCATCCGGTGTAGGTTAAGTACGGTGGAGGACATAGGAGCACAGGCCGATGCCTTGGTAGGTTGGTCATCGCTCATCCAATGCTTGTAGGCGGGCTTGTCGAGGCATGCAGAATTTAGTGCATGGCTCGGGGAACCCGCCCACAAGCTTGGGGAAACTCTCAGGCCCTTGGGCACTCGTTCGCCTAGCATGGGATAATTGCCCAGTGTGCACTAGAATAGGTGCACATGTTTGTGTTTTCTTCGATTTTCTTACCCATTGTCACTTGGGTTTGGTTATGAAACTTTAAACAAGAAATGATTGATTTTATGGATAGTTTTAACTCTTCGTGACGCATTGTTTCACATCTAGATTGGTGACTTGTTATTTGATATACACTTGGGAATCATATTGTTTCACATCTAGAAATGATGCATGAAAAATGTTTTTTGTTCCCATTGATTTTCCTGCATAATAAAATTATCATTTGCATCATTTTCTTACAAAATATTGTTTATACTTCGTCATTTTTGAGACAAAATATAGACTTCTTTAATTTTTTATCTTCAAGTTGTCTTCGAGAATGTACAACGAAGACAATGTGATGACTTCATTATATCTATAGGCTTATTTATGTCCCACATGTATTGTTGAATTTGTGAAGCGCAAATAACGCTTTAAGTAAAGCACATTTTTTTCTCTGGATACAACATGATTAAATTGTATCTAAAATATTATCTATTTAAAAACCGTAAAAGACTCAAATAGAAATCTAAATAAAGCCTGAATTTAATTCTAATTCTACCCATTGTAGAACTGACACAATGTTCTGATTTTTAATTTCTACTTTGTGTTTTGTTGATATCGTCTCTCAACCACATGAGAAACAATCCACACATCCAGTTGACATTACCATTGGGCCACAAATTGAAAAATTTTGGTAAATTGGACTAAAAAGAGAAAATAACAATTTTAGTATTCTTTAAATACACTTCTTTTAAATAATTTTTTTCAATAATTCTAAAAAAGGGAAGCTTATTCTTCATTCTTAAATAAGAAAAGAAATGATACGAGTTGTGCTTATATGAATACCTTCAACCAGACATGGCTCGGAATTATTTTCAAGTGTCTATAAATTCACGAACCAGGCTTTAACTTGACAAAATAGGTTCGAATTAGAACTTTTACAATCTATTCCTCGTGTCCATAATCAACACTATTCCTAACTTGGCGATTTTTGGATTTGAAATTACATTTTAATTGTTTTTATTATTATTTTTTCATATTAAATTGTAGATAGTTGACTTATTTGATACCACCTTTATAAGCACATTTAGGGATCGTTTGTAGGGATTCTATTTTAACATTTGCTTTTTGTAGAAGAGTTTTATGAGCTAAAAAAAACATTATCAGAAATTATTAGAACATATTCAAAAGCAACATTTTCTATAAAAAATAATATTCGACTTTTCAAAAATTTTGTCAAATGGATTTTTAGAATTACTAACTTAAAATTGACTTATAAACAAAGATTGATCAAAGACTAATAAGTACGCAAGTTGAATATACAAGTTGAGTTTTATTGTAACGACGAAACGTAACATGCCCCCCTCTTGTAGGCCCGAAGGTTCGTTAGCTTACATAATTTGGTAACTTGTTCATTGCAGACTTGGCAAATTGTGCTCGGTTGACACAATGATCAGTATCACACCAAATCCTGAAACTAAATCAGAGCCATTTACATTGAATCAACTATCAAACAAAGTGACAAAAAGTGACAGCCTCGTATTACACCACTTTTGGATTCTTTAGCCTAAAAATATCAACCCTTCTTCGGATCAAAATCCCATTTTTTTATTTTTCAATTTTTTTACCAGGTGGGAATAATCCCATCTGTTTCAACCACTTGTACATTCTGCCACGTGGCAACCATCAATTGGCTAGTGCACGACAGCCTCAAATGAGACATCTTTTGGTATAACACTACCCACTAGACAATTATAAATTCAGTAGTGAGAAGAAGGGTTTTGTGGCAAAGAGAGGAAAACAAAGAGATAAGATTTTGTGTTGCCATTTGTGTGTCAAATTTTAGCAGCAAAAATATAGCAATGGCCTCAGCATCACTCCTTAAGTCATCTCCTGTTCTTGACAAGGCTGAGTTTGTTAAGGGTCAGTCCCTTCGCCAACCCTCCATCTCCGTCGTCCGGTGCCACCCGAATGCGCCGTCTTCGCTCACAATCCGAGCATCATCCTACGCCGATGAGCTCGTTAAGACCGCGGTACGTGTCTAATTGCTTTCATTGTTAGCTTGTTGCATTCAGTTCGTGCCCGACTTGCTATTAACATGCAGTAATAATATGGTACTCGGCGTCAAATATTATAAGCTACAAAATAGAAAGCATTCATTCTTCGGCCCCTATTTTCATTTCTTGAAAGACTTCAATTGGTATGTGCAAGAAATAGTGAATCGATGGAAATTTCTCTTAAAACATGTTCTTGAACAAACTCTGATTTTGAATACACTAGAGCATACTAATGCAGAGAAAGAGGAATGAATTTAGAGGTGTAAAACTAGTTGATTAACAGTGGAAAATGAATAATGCAGAAAACTGTTGCGTCACCTGGCCGTGGAATTTTGGCCATGGATGAATCAAATGCTACCTGTGGAAAGCGTCTTGCTTCGATTGGGCTTGAGAACACCGAGGCCAATCGCCAAGCTTACCGTACCCTCCTTGTGACAGCCCCCGGCCTCGGCCAGTACATCTCTGGTGCTATCCTATTTGAAGAGACTCTCTACCAATCAACCACCGATGGCAAAAAGATGGTTGATGTCCTAGTCGAGCAAAACATTGTCCCCGGTATCAAAGTTGACAAGGTAACACACAAATTTGTGTAAAATTTAAAACCATTAAACAAGAGAAATTCTTTAGCGGTTTATATTCGATGATACTAAAGATATGCTAATTTGGATTGGATCAGGGTTTGGTTCCCCTTGCTGGTTCAAATGATGAGTCCTGGTGCCAAGGACTTGATGGCCTTGCTTCCCGGACCGCTGCTTACTACCAACAGGGTGCTCGTTTCGCCAAATGGTAAGCCTGGCTAACGATTTTATGAGTCCATTTCCTTGTTCTTAACAGTACAATGTCGCAATTTTCATGTCCTAAATTTTGAAATGCCCATACCAATATCATCTACATATGCTTCATCTTTTAGGCGTACCGTTGTGAGCATTCCAAATGGTCCATCTGCCTTGGCTGTGAAGGAGGCTGCCTGGGGCTTGGCTCGATATGCTGCCATTGCCCAAGTATGTATCAAGTATAAAAAACGCTAATGCGTACTCATATATATAAGATTTTAGCTTATTTTTCTTTCTAAATACTGTTTAGTGTGGACAAATATTGTTAAAACTAACGTTTATTTATCATTCAGGACAATGGGTTGGTCCCAATTGTTGAGCCAGAAATCTTGCTTGATGGTGAACATGGCATAGACAGGACTTTTGAAGTTGCCCTAAAGGTTTGGGCTGAGGTTTTCTTCTATTTGGCTGAGAACAATGTTCTGTTCGAGGGTATTCTTCTCAAGCCGAGCATGGTTACTCCTGGAGCCGAATGCAAGGAGAGGGCAACCCCCGAGCAAGTTGCTGATTACACTCTCAAGCTCCTCCACAGGAGGATCCCCCCGGCTGTTCCTGGAATCATGGCAAGTATCCTGGTCTTAATTTTCATACTTTATATCGAGTTTTCCTTCAATGATTAATGAGAAGAGATGGAATCAGGCAAGAGTCGATATGGAACCTAAGCATTTTTAGCTAAAGCTTAAAAAGTTTACCTATAAGTAAATGAGGTTTGCAATGAGTCGGATTTTTTGTTGGACGAAGTTGAAAATAAGTGAATTACTTTGACACTAACATAAGAGTTACCCTCGAAATAAGTAACTTTAAGCTAGCCAAACATGCTTCTAATGTATGAGGCTTCAGCAGCCTCTCCATTCAACAGCAGTTAATGCTAATCTGGATGGATGTTTCAAAAATCATGTCTTCAAGTGATCTTATGTATAGACTAATAGAGAGTTGTTTGATTTGAGCAGTTCTTGTCTGGTGGGCAATCTGAAGTTGAAGCAACCTTGAACTTGAATGCCATGAACCAAGCCCCCAACCCATGGCACGTATCGTTCTCCTATGCCAGGGCCCTCCAGAACACGTGCTTGAAGACTTGGGGAGGACGCCCCGAGAACGTCAAGGCAGCACAAGATGCTCTCCTAGTCCGAGCCCGGGCTAACTCCCTTGCTCAACTCGGGAAGTACACCGGTGAGGGCGAATCCGATGAAGCCAAGAAGGGAATGTTTGTCAAGGGATATGTCTATTAAGCCTATTGCACCAAGTCCATATATGAGAGAAGAATTTGGTCATGAAGAGAGGAACATGATAGAAATGGAGCCTATTTTTGTTCATTATATGTACTTTTTACCACTTAATGAACTTTGTACTAATGAAACTAGTTAGTTTGTATCAATTAAAATTTTTCTACTTGTGGTTCGAGTACAAATACGTCTGTTCAAAACTTCATATCTCAATGACCATGTAATGGACTAAAGATTTGGCTTGAGGGGTTCACCGGTTTCACCCGAGCTTCTCTTCAAGGTAGTGCCCAAATTGTTATGCCTTTGATACATGTCAGAATTTACTCCAAATTTTTTTTATACAATTTTATGACCGTCATAGTAACATAGACAATTCACCAGATATTTGGTCATATACCACACCATTAGGTCATGAACTTTGTTGACCATCGAGCAATGGAGACATGAACATCATAGTTACAGAGACAGTTCACGGGAACTTTCTTGACTCTCAAGCAGTGGAGAGATAAAAATCTATAATAGAATCAAGCTACAATAATCAAGTCGATTATCTTTATGTAAACTTTAGAGTTAGCTTTTGTGATGGGACGACTTAGATATATTTGGAAAAAATTCCAAGAAACTACAAAATTTGATCTATAAGATCCAAATTTCGAAGTTAATTTTAATATCAATTTAATAAAAACAGAAGTAGCTAAACATCATAGTAACGAATCCATAATAATTAAAAAGAAAAAAGAAACTTCAATTTACAAGGACTTGTACATGTTTATGTAAAAGCTCGAGATCAAGACCTGACTCAATCAGCAAAATTTGTCCGGGCCAATACTCTGAATTCGAATTTCAATTAAAGGTAAGGTGAAATTTAAAATTAAATTGTGTAAGCTTCAAAAAAGTGCTTATAAGTAATAAGATTTTGAAACAAATAATACTTTTTGTTAGTCAACATTAAAAATATATTACTTATTTTGAAAACAATCCCAATATTAGTATCAAAAAATAAGTAATTTTTGTTTTTCTAACTGGAAAAGGTTACATAAAAAACAGGTACGAAAATAAAAATTTACTTTAAAGTACATTTTACTAGCTTTTAAGCTTAATCAAACATATATTTAAATTGACTTTCGCCTATAATTACCAATCAAGACAACAAGAACAAATTAGTCAGAGAACGAGAAAAGATCGGTCATGTAACCATTTCCTGCTAAGCAAAGCTTTAAGTTACTTGTTTGGTCACAAAATATGCATAATACACATCTAGCAAATGAAATAATAACAAAAAATTATGGATTGTTCTCTTTGTGTTTCAGTTTTAAGTTTTAAATTCATTTTGAATTTTGTATTTTGAACGTCCATTTTGAAATTGTTAAAAATGTGTTCTTTTTGGTATTTTGAAAAATTGTTTTGAAAACACCCAAAATGCATTTTAAAAATTCTGACTTGCTTATAACTGAAAACACCCAAAACGACATTGTCGTTTTGAGTTTTCTTTGTAAATTTTTAACTTGTTTTCAAAAACGCGTTTTCGAAAATGGGAAAGAGCGCGTTTTTACTGTTTTGAAAAATCTAAAACATAAACGGCTCGAAAACGATAAAGAGAACATGCCGTTAATAACTCGTTTTCTGTACACGTTGCCTTTTCCTTCGTAAGATCTAATTTACATAAGATTATCAACATCCCACTCTACTCAATGTCAGATTTATTCACGGGAGGCTGCACAATATTTCTCCCTTTCCGCTTCACTAATTGAGCAGAGACTTTGGTGGTAGTAAAGAAAAACGCTATGGGC
The DNA here is from genome assembly GCA_903798385.1 of Fraxinus cuspidata. Taxonomy (NCBI): domain Eukaryota; kingdom Viridiplantae; phylum Streptophyta; class Magnoliopsida; order Lamiales; family Oleaceae; genus Fraxinus; species Fraxinus cuspidata. The sequence goes on from CAIGRP010116082.1 coordinate 15,304, forward strand.
AATTGTCACAGACTTGCTGCGCTTCAAAATCCGTCCTGTCTATAACTGAAGGAATTCCAGGAAACATGAGGAGATTAGAACATTTGCATTACTACAATTAAAAAAATTTGATATATCAGCAAAATATCGGTCGACATTCATGACCAGCACAAGTGTTTTTCTAGAACAGTACACAACCTAGTTCTGGTGACATTTTCATTTAAATAACCATATATTGGCTATTCTTACCAAAGTCCGGTGTACAGAGTCTTATTTGAATCAGTAGACACACAAATCGAGCAACTCAATCTCAGTAACTACAATAAGACACATTACAAGGTGCAAAATAAATTTCACTGACACGATTGCTTGAATCAATAATAAATGTAAGACGAGAGCTTGTAATTGCATTCACAACCAAGAAATGTAGAAATGAAATTCAGTGATTCATACTTCTCCACAATCAATACTTCTCCACAATCATATTTAGCATAACCATTTCAAACCATCTATATTCTACACAAGTGGTAGGACCAATGCAAGCAATAGCTTCAAGCCATTCTGCCATCTCCTCTAGAAAGATGCAGCTACATATGCATCAAAGAAGTAGCCTACATCTGCACTGAGGTGAAAATCAATGCGCGTGTCAGATGGGATCTCAATATAAATATGAAAAGCCATATGATAAGAATTGCCTTTCTATGTTGTCTTGGTCCGGAAATGAAATTGCCCCCACCCTCACACTCGCGCAAACACCCCAGATACCAAAAAAAATTCATTTCTTTATTCATTTAGAAAGTTTACAAACTAAGAAAATAAGTTTATAAAAAGAAATTTTTTCTCTGAAAATTGGTAATTTTGTATTTATATGTCAAGCATAACGGTGAGTTCTTATTTACATTATTTCTTAGTTGTATATGCCCTCTAGAAACTACAATGGCAGAGAAAAAAATGGACCCTCTAGAGAGAATGCAATATCGATAATCTTAGTTTAATCAAGGTAACATGGCTAAAATAATATATGTCAAAATCGTGCTGAAACATGAAGGGGAGAGGAGGGGGAGAGAACAGTCGGTGAAAATTTCGCACAATTGCCTGCCAGTAGGAGAATATTTCAAATCCAGCAGAAGGTAAGTTAAGTAGGATACTTTTTAGAGGAAAAAGAAACTAATAGATACTAACATTTTCGACCATTTGGTAAAGTCGAAAAAATTATTAAATGTTAATTTGCAAAGTAAACAAATAATTTTTCTGGTTTATTTTTCATGCAATTGTTCAAGATATAAATCTACAACATCAATCAATTCATGTATCAATTAGATTGATAGCAGCCAAGACAACAATTTTGCGTCACCAAGTATAAAAGCATTCATTCCGAAACAAATTCCACATACCCCAGAAGAGCATCTCGTAACAAATGGGGCCTATTATATCTAAACATAATGGTCATGCTGTGGATAGCAATATCCAGCATAAGATGGAATGTATCTGCTAAGAAAAAAGGCCTAAAATTTTAATCTCATGTTTTTGGAGATCCGCCCAGGGAGATAAATATTTGAATCACATCACCAAACAGATGAACTACTTAAATGTTTGAACAACTACAAGGCATGCTTGTGCATTACCCTTCTTTATCTCGTTACTTAACTTATCCTGTAATGTTACTCAACTAATTCACACAAGTTAAATGATGCAGAGCCTACAGTGTTTACCAGGATCCTAGTCTAGAGGAAAAGGTCAATTGCTATTATTTTAAGCAAATTTTGCATCGGAGGTCCCCAATTTTTTTAATATGTGCAAATAGGTCCACATTGACATTGGTCCCCAATGGACGGGAATTGTCCACTTCACCATTAAAATGTCACATGCTTGCATGTGGAATATTTTTGTGAGACGTAAAATGGGTAAAACCGTAAGCAAATTTTAATAAAAATAAAAAGAAAAATGGAAAGAGAGAAAACAAAATAGCCCTAACCCAGCACCCGTCTCCTTAAGGTTTTTGTCAACCCCATCCCCCAGTTTTGCCCAATGTTTCTAAAATCAGCCGGCTAATGACCTGCAACAGGTAAAAGGTTAAGGACCTGCTAAGGAGTTTCTTTTTCACTAGTTTTGAGTCGAATCGTTTATGAAGGGTCCTTTTTTGGGCACCGATTTTAAACACTTTAAAAACCACTCAAAATCGGTGTAGTGTAATTTTGACTGAATCTTTTAACCCACCAAATTGGTGGATTTTGACCGTTTCTCATATTCCCTTCTAATTTTATCATTTTTAAAATAAATATTTCCAACAATATATTTTGTTCAAAACTATCTTATAAATAAAAATACACTAACTAAAAAAATTATTTATAAGCAAAAAAAAAAATTATTACAAGAAGAAAAAATTTACTTTTGTGTAAAAATTTGTTTATAAAGTAAAAATATTACAATAAGACGAAAATTCACTTACACAATATAAAAAATATTTATAAGTTAAAAAATTCACTTATGTGTAAAAATTATTTAAAAGTGCAAAATTAAATTATAATTGTAAAATTTAATTATAAGTATAAATACTAACTTCAAATTTTAAGCAAATATTTAACTTATTTTAAGCTATATTAACTAATTTGTAGAAAAATATTTATATGTAAAATATAACTTATGATTAAAAAATTTTCATAAAAGATATTATAAATTTAAAATTTCACTAAGGGGCATATATGTAATTTTATTCTTTTAAAAAACTTTTAGAATCAATAGAAAATAAAATCTCAAGCATGGGTTGGACAATTCTAAAAATTGCTGCTAAAACCACAATTCATAAATGCTCAAAACTAGTAATTTAAAAAATTCTCATAATCGGTACCCAAAATATCCCAAGTAAGCTGAAAAAGGGTTGGGGGTCAATAGTTAATTTTCAATCATGGCATTTGTCATGCCAGCTTAGGTCATAATTAGCACCTTCACTATACCAAAAAATCCCAAGCCAGCCGAAAAAGGCTAGAGGGTCAATAGTTAATTTTCAATCATGGCAGTTGTCGTACCAGCTTCCGTCATTAGCACCTTCATTATATTGTATTTGGTATATTGTTGAGAAGCATGTATACTTGTAAACTCATTACGTATCCGTCTTCAATACGTATTCAAGCTTGAAGACCCTCTTAAACGTAGCGGATACATATTTTTTAATTATTTTATATATTTTTTTATTTTTTGATACGTATTGAATTTTTAATTATTTTATATGTTTTTTAATTTTTCGATACGTATCGAATGCATATTTTTTAATTTTTTTTAAAATTTTAAGTATTTTCGACAAGTATCTAATATGTTAAGACACGTGAAGAAGAGTGTTATTGGTGAGTTTGATTCTATCATATGGATTTAAAAACTTAGTGGCTACTTCATGGTTCAGATGCATCTTTGCTTCAAAGCATTATTTTAAAGCTTCTTTTGCAAACTTCTTCATCTCGTGCTAAAAGAAATTAGAGCACTTAATTTTTTTGTGCTATGAGAAGAAATAAAATAACTCCACAACGAGCTAAAAAATTAGTTATCATTCATAGCAATATGCATCTTTAATCAAGAAAAATAAATCTTTATTCAAAAAGAGAATCCAAAATATGGGACATCGTCGGAGACTCAATAATGCTCAAGAAGTTGTTGAACTGTTAAAAGTTACTAATCTATCATTAGATGAATCATAGTTGGAAAGCGATATTTTTAATGATAATGAAGAAACTGATGTTAATGAAAAAAATGAAGTTGGGGCAATTAAGGATTAAGATAAAATGTTTTAATATTTTATTTTTATTATTATGCTTCTTCAGTAATCTTTTTTTATATTAATGAAATTATGTTAAATTTTATAACATGTATTCGCGTATCCTGATTTTCTTTAAAAAATCATATCGGTGTGTACCCATAGCGTATCATATTCTAATTACGTATCCATATCCGTGCTTAGGTGTGTTGATGTGAAGCTAATTTGTTGTGAATATGCATACATGGGTGCTCCTGCTCTCTTCTCATCCAAACCAAACCCCAATCTGAAAGCCTAAAACTTCAATGACTGTTTTACTATCTTCTCAAATCTTTTATATTCCTGTTTACCTCTTCTTCCCTTTGATTCCTCACTTCACAGTAAAAAATAGCAGCCACTGCTTGCTCTTCGTCCTTCATCTCCATTTTATTTTAACATCTTTTTCTTCTAATAAGATGACGCAACATAAAGATTCCTTATTCCTACTTAGAATTAATTTAATTAATTTTTTTTTTACCACATAATATATGAACTAGTATAAGAAATTTTTGAACTATGATTCATGCTTAATATTTGACCTCGTGTCTTCACTGTTCCCTGGGATTGGGATTAAGTTTGGACCTTTCCTGCGCAGCTTAGGTGGAAGTTTCCACCGGTTTCCGTATATATGGTGCTTACTATATAACTGAACTCGTTTTTTTTTCCTAGTTGAACTAGCCAGTGCAATCTGGTTTACAACACCACCTACCCACTATGGTTTTTGGCCCTCTTCACCGCCTGCAGGCAGGGATAAGTGGGGCTCTGTGAGGAACTTTGTTTTATTAACTTTTCTTTACTTTTTATTTTCATTTCCTTCCTTTCTCCTGTTTATTTTATTTTAATAATAAAGGAGAGCATGATCATCTTTTTAACAAAAAAAGATTGACATTACACTGTCAAATAGAGAAAAAACAGAATAGTGGGAATCAACATGCATTAAACTTGAAAGAACGAGGATTTAAATGCAAAATTAAAAGTTGAGGTCCAATTTTCCTACAAGTTCCATAGATTGGGATCTTGCACTGCAATTTCCATCAATTTAAAATGTGAGATACAACAAAAGTAATATTCTACCCTCGAAAAAAGGAAAATAGAAGTATAGATCTCAAGCAAAAAAAAAAGAAGCCAAAATTTGGAATGATCAGACCTTCATTGAAAAACAAGAGCATATGACCTCGCATTTACAATGCCCTCAAACTGAGCAGACAGCAGATATGTCATTTTGAGTACTATATAGGAAATGAGAAGTTATTCCTCTCAACAACTAGAATAAAACTGTAAGACTTAAAATATTGCAGTTTACTCCTCTTCTTCTTTTAGCTGTTGTAAGGTAGCTAACTAATAATCTGGAATATAAATACTCAATACATATCCATATGCCATACCTCCTTCACTTCTCAGGCTCGCTTTGAAGTATCCATCTGGAACCAAACTTGCATCTTCATGATGATTGCCAATCAAAGTATCGACTTGTTCCTTGGAAATCAAAACCAAGGATAAACTTTGTAAATTGTTGACCATTATATCGGAAATGTGGTTATTTAGATAGAAGGATCAAAAAAATAAGGTAAATGGTTATTCAGAACTTCCCCATGCATCATAAATATAGATTTCAAAAAATGAGGATCATAGAAAAAGAAAATACCTGGTTATTTGGAGCTAGTCCATGCATCCGTTGAGGTCTGGCATTGAGATCAATCAGCTTATTCTCCATTTTCCCATCATGGGTACTGTTATTAGCCAGCATTGGAATCGAAGATGCCCTGCGATTTTGTTCGTTTTCCTTCCCTTTAAAATTAGAGGGCTCAATGGATTCCCTCTTAGCTTCACCTAGATCACCTTGCTGTGATCCTGGTTCGTTTAAACGTGAAGATTTATCCCCAGGAAACTATAGAAGCGAACCATAAAAGAAGGAAATATGAGGCCTTTTGCACGACTGCTACAAAAATGAGTAGTGTTCTCTAAAACAACTACAAACCTCAACTCTCTGTCTTAATAGGAGATATCTTCCATGGGTTCTTTTACCACCAACATGGACCATCATATCACATTGGAGACAAAGAGAACTTCCATCTTTCTCACAATAAAAGAAAGCTACATAAGAGGTCCAATAATAAATGTATTTCAGAACGTGTTCCAACCTTTCAAATAATTGGAAGGAAGAAAAATGAACATGTATACCAGGTGCATTTTCACATATGTCGCAACGTGGAACTGCACTGGGCTCAGCAAGCCCAACTCGCACATGCCTACTCGCAAGCTTGTTGCACATATGGACCTGTCACACCATGTTAGCCTATCATTTTCACAACTACAATTTTCAGACAATAATAGGTTAAGAATAAAACGAGCTAAGTATTCCAAGAAGTGAATAGAAATTCCTTCTAGGAATCTCATGGAACATTCTTCAAACTCATAAGATGGCATGATGCAGATGCCACCACAATGCAAGAAAGTTCACGAATGCATTCTTCTCAGACATACTTGATAGTAGTCCTGCCATCTGTCTCCGACCCTCAGGATATGGCTTGATATTAATGGCTTAGATTTTCAACTTTTATATACATCCAGCAATTATGCATCCATTACCGGTGCACAAACCATCTTCATGCTAAATGTGTGCTATAAGGGAATCAAAAGATGATTATTCAATATAATGAGAAGAACCCACATTCCAAATTAGCTGTCTAGGACAAGTTTCGAGGGTAAACACCAGGCTAAGGAGGCCATCAAGTACTTGAAAAACGACCCACGTATTAGTAAAATGAGATGTTATTCAAAAGTTTTAAGGTACTACAAGAATGAGAGACAACACAGAGCCCTAATTACCCTGAAATAATAAAACATTATGGTAAAATAATTTCTTTAAGATAAATTCAGACAGTATTTAACATTATATGCGTATCTCAGCAAAGATCCACACGTAGACATTTAAAAGTCTAATATGGATATTCGATTCAATACAACAAAACAGTACTACAACCTAACAAAACATAATCTAACAAATAAATTTGACTAGCATTTACTCCCTTGCTACAATCGGATCCATTATGAAATACATATAAAATCTACCTTATCATCACAAGAACTGCAAAGAGCTGCCTCGTCGGCTGCACAGAAAAGAATAGCTGCTGCACTCTCGCAAACATCGCATAGCGTTCTCATTATTCCTATCTACTTATTTCTTCTGATTCCTTATTTACTTTTTTTCTTCTGATGATTCTCAAAGACGTGAAATTCTACGTGCGTATGTATACACGTATATGTGTATGTAGAGACAGGTGGAGAAGAGAAGGAAGAGGGGAGCGGCACAATTGTATTTTATATAGGAAGGTGTGGGGTGGAATGTGGTGGGGTAAGACGGTGGAGAATTTCGGAATTGCAGAAAAGAAAAAGGCGCGTAGAGCGTTACTCTATCTCCATCAATAAAAATATTCATACTCGCCACAATAAGCTGACGCGTGTATTTTTTAATTTTGGGGTGTATGTACTGAAATGCCCTTGGAGTTGAAAAATGATAACGTTTTTCATACATAAAATATATTTTAATACTTCTGAAATAAAGAAATAAACTGGTGAAAGGGGTAGTGAATGATGAGGTCCAAATCTATTGAAACATAATTATTTTTTTTTCCTTTTTCTTGTTCAGTTTTCAACAAATAAAAAATATCTATTTTTTTTTTAAAAAAGAAAAAGGTTAAGTAGATGAAGAGTTTTTTTTTTTTTTTGTTCTGAATCAAAATTACATTTTATTTTATACTGACTATGATTTTAGTATAAAAGGAAAGAAAACGACTTTTGATCATCGTAAATTTATATTTTTCATAACATAAAACCACACTAGATTATAATTTATATTTGATCATCATATTTAATTCTTGTAGGTTTCTTTTAATTTTTATTTTGACAAATAAAACGGCGACACTGATAAGTATTCTACAAGGAAAGTGAAGTTAAATACAGGAGTACATATTGACCTGTACAAAAACTTGGTCATAGGAAATTGAATTATTCGAATGTATTGACTTAATACCATTATATGTTGACTCGAAAATTATCCTTATATCGTCTTTTTTATTTTTCTATTTCTTTCGTTTTTTATTTTTGAAAAAGAGGAGAAATGATAATTATAGCAAAACCATTAAATGAAATATTAAATTTTAATAACTTAAGACCTAATGTGTCCATATGGCCGGAGCTCGTGCATCTTGTTAAAAAAAAAAAAAAATTCATATCGACTAATTATCGAAATATAGATCAATATACATGAGTTTGGTTTACTGTTCTTAATAAGGTTGATCTTTTAACATGTAACATCAAGTCTTAATACGATATTAGAGCTCATTAAATTTCAATGAGTAATTCGATGTGATTAAAACTCAAAAATGAGAAATTTATATGTTCAAATGAATCGTCATCTTACTCGAACATGTTAAAAAATAAATTTAACATTGATCAACTATCAAAATATAGACAAAGATTTATGAATTGGAGTTACCCATCTTAATAAAATTGACATTTTAAAATGAAATTTCAAGTTTTAATATATCCAACTATGCTCTATTCATTACCACACTCATATCTGACCAGATTCAATCCGTTGCCACGCCTATATTTTGTCCCCCTAATGCATGACAATTGGGATGATCCTAATGTTTGACAACATTATGAACGTGTCTTGAAATCCTAACCTCGATAGAGGGTACAAATGCAAAAGAAGAATGGGGTCCATTTTAGAATCTAGAAATGGTAGGAGATGGAGTGGGTGGGTCGGGTAGTACACTTTTATTTGTAGCCACTAATTGCATAGTATTGTGTGGAGTGAAAGCAACCCTCATGTAATTGTAACCCACCAATTTCATTCATCCCTGTCACACAAATTATACACCCCAATGTAGTTTCAAGAAAAAATCACTATGTACACGTTTATCATTTACCATCTCTCGAATTGAAATAAAGTACTTATTTGGCAATCATATTGTAATTGATCTTCTACGTAGTCGATATGTGTCACTCTAAAAACGAAAATAAGAAAATGAAGAACATGTCAATATTTTTGTAAGTGTTAAAAGGCATTTTTTTTAACCCTCTTATGATGCGGAGGGGTGATAAGTTGACACGCCACCCAAGGATTATCTGCTGCAAAATAATTGTCAGTTTAAGCAATTTTAATCTTTTGGGAGACAACAGTGATGGAGTGGTGAAATTTGAAATCAAAATGGAAGGTGATTGATTAAATCGAAAATAAATAGAAATTTAGCGATTCAATTGAAATTTCATGGACATCGCACATACGAAATTTATCCATTGTAGAGACGAGAACAAATTTCATGAAAATGGATTGGATTTGGCCAAAATAAATTGAAAAATGAATAGGAAAGATTTATTAAAATCAGGGTTATTGATTTAGGTGCTAAACTTAAAGAGTTTGGATAGCAATTTCAAGATTCATTTCAAATAATTAAAATTAGGTTTATCTTGTGTTAGTTCAATTTCTATTTGATATGTTTAACTTGATAACCTTATTGAATTTTTACATACGTCGGTTAATGAAGAAAATATGATAATGATCGCGTGACGTTGGTTTTCGGCACGAACCGATGAATCCCTTGAATATGATGCAAAACGAATTTTGTTTTATCTTTAATTGATCAGACTGTACACATTTATGTCCGATTATGCATATGGATGTGCATAAAGAAAGGACGATACATCTCTCTCCTTTTCTGGAGTAAGAGAGAGGGAAGAACCTTTATTCCATGAGTGAATTATTGTAATTTTATTAGTCATAATCAGTTAGGCCAAGCTTGGCATTGCCTTCTCTTCTGTGACATTTAAAAACTTAATTAGTCTTAATAAAACATTGTTAAACTTATTGCTGTAGATGAATTAATGATTAATTCTCAACGGTTATTTATTTCTGGTAGGATTAATTAATTATGAAATGATTAATAAATGTTGGAACTATGTTTGGTTTGGCATCTTCCCACTAATAAATAATGATGCGTTAGGTTAGATAGTTTGGGAGTGAGGTGGTCGATTATTTTATACTTAATTATTCCCTAAAACGTTTTAAATAAGCTCATAAATATATAATAAAATCGAATATATGATTTAATCATATAGGCCAGATCTTCGGTCCCCAATGAAAAAGATAAAAAATTCTCACTACTAATGTGACGAGAATATCGTACTTAAAGTTCTGTTAGCTGGAGGAAGGAGATCAATTTAATATATATCAGATCATAAATGGGAAAGAAGAGATGCATGTTTGGCAAACTTTGGCGAAAAATTATAAGTGTAGTTATCATATTCGATCTGAAAAATTGACTTGATCAAAGGATTAGATCATCAGGTCACTGGTCGAATCGATGGATCACTAGTCAGACCGATTGATCATTATTTAGAGAATTATTTAAGAAACTTTAGTATAAAAAATATTTTCTTGAGTCAAAATTAGTTATTTTCCGTAATTATATTTATGTCTATAAATTTCTGATATTGTAAAGTTATTTGCTATTATACTGTCTAAATCTTAGTTTTATAATTTTGAATAATATAGAAATTTTAATAAATTTTATATTTTATTCCTTTTTTTTATTAGTAATACATCTAGTTAAATTTTAATTTTTCTCTACCTAGTATCGTATTCATATAATAATTATTTCATATCATAAAAGCTAATAACATGTTTTTGTATTCAATTTATAAATAATATATGAGACTATAATTTTTTGAAAAATAAGAAATTAGCAAATGTTACGAGATAATAATTTATAAATGTGAATATATAAAATAAATTATTGATCTGGTTGTTTAGCCTTATTTTTTTAAGTTTGAGTTCATGGATTCAATTCTCATTTCTCAACTCTCCTAATATAACTAAATACATTTTGCCTTTTGGTTGACCCGGTTAATCGGGACATCAATAACCCAAAAATCGACGATTCACCTGGATATTGATTGGGTGAAGGGCTATTCGGTCCACTAAGCTTATTCAACACGTTAAGTCCGACTGTTTTTTGGGTCAATCAGTTGGGTCTGATCGATTTTGATTGTAAATAATTAACAAAAGGAGAAAGATTACGAACCCAATGATGTCGATTTTGATAAATAATAATAATAAAAAAAATTCACTCACAGAGAACAGCGTGTGTAATTGCAAACTACACATTTGTTGGACACAAAACAAATTGAGCTCTTATTTGATTTCCTTTTTTTGCAAAATACATTTTTTTCTCTCTTCTTTTCACTCACATATTTTTTCAATAAAATAATATTACATTCAAACTAAAAACCTTTCCTTATTTTTTTCACCACGCATTCTCCATCAATTTACTATTTCAAAATGTTTTTTGAACAAAAAATAGGGCTCATTGGAGTATTATTTAATGCCAGCGTGCCGTAAGGTTTCTCAAATTTCAGTTACAGCAAAAAAAAAATGGGAAAGTTTTGGCCGCAGTATTATTTGTGTTTTCTTTTTTTTTTTATAGGATAGTCAGTATTTTAACGGGTATATATGGTTTTTTCGCAATTATATATAAAACCTGCATGGATAACTAATTTGACGTAAAACATTTTTTAAATAACTCTTAAGGCCCTACCAAATAAAATTTTTTTACATATTTTCAACCATGATCATTGATCTATAACTTTTATCGATTTTTCAATTACACGTGTCACTAACTTTTATCCAGATCAAACGGGGGGCTACATTCCAGCCGTGGACTGTTCAACATTCAACCTTTGATAAGTTTAGCAATTGGACCCCCAACCCTTCAAATGAGTGGAAGCATGGTCCCCCATTTTACGAAAATTGTTAATTTTAGTGTTAGAAGGTCAATCCTATCATACTAAGAAGACAGTTGCACCACCATTGGGGAACCACTTTGGCTGCTGGCAGGTGATTAGAGGCGATGACGATGTGGTAGTCAACTATGGGAGCGAGAGGGTGGAGATAAAGATGATATTTTTTGTTATTCTTTTCCTTTTTCACCCTTCTCTTTTTCCTTTTATTTCCTTTACAATCATGTTATTTGTACAATCGTACTTGACAAGAATGATTGACAATGTTGGTGTTGTCAAAATTCGAATAATTGATTTAATTTTTTTTTTTAAATTGATGAATGTGATATTGTCAAGTGCAAATTGTCAATTAATATTGTCAAACTAGTTTGTACATGTATCATGATTCTTTCATTTATCCTTCTTGTATAGCACCTATTTAGACTCCATTCTTTTCAAATTTTAATACAAAATCCGATCGTTATGAACAGTGAAGAGGATATAGCTCCAATCGCAATCACTGACAAACCAGAAAATCAAAAAGAAGGCAAAGTTTTCTATTTCCAGATTCTAAAAGTGCCTCACTTAAACAGATTGAATGAAAAAATTAAGGGGCACAATAATCTTTTGCCTAATCTACTTTAATTGATTTGTAAAAAGCAATTAATAGTGACTACAACAGCTGGATCCACATGAATGTATAACGGTTAGATTTCTTATTAAAATTTATACACAATGGCGTTCAAACACGCGGTTAAATTAAAAATTAGGTTATAATTATCTAACTTGTTTTCATATTTTTATAATTTATAAGTCAACGTCAACTTTTAATATAAACCACACATTTCATAAAATATTTAACTAATACCTAGTTATTCATGATCCACCATTTATTTCTATCACATAAATTTCAACAACTTATAATGAATTCCAAACAAGCACTTAGTTGCACAAATTGACTTGACATTGTCAAGTTAACCATTTTTGTCAGGTGGGGTCAACTTGCACAGATTGAAATGTTGGGGATCCAAGTGCACATTAGGTACGTTAGAGACTCAAATGTCACTCTCATCAAAGATTGAGGACTTATTAGAATTTATTGAAAAATCTATTTCATAACTGCGCACCTAAACTCAAAAGATAGGGACTATACTGGAAAACAAAATGAGGACGAATTTTTCACAAAGTAAGTAGGTTTGGGACTATTAGTGAATTTCCCTAAATCTAAGAAAGGCCTGGAACCGTAATTTGGATTTAACTTCCCGGTAGCCACCAGATATAACGGCGACGCCGCCGTAGCAGCGCCGTTCCCACCTTCCACTGCGCGCGTGTGTGAGAGTGAAGTTTTACTCTCATTGTTTTGAATTTTTACTGAGAATTGTGCTAAACATAATATTTGAAGTTATTTTTGAACCAGAAAAAAACTCGATTTTTTGGAGTAGTTATAGAATTTTTACTGTTAAATTGGGTTTACATTTTGTCATCATCAAATCCAGCAGTTGTCAATTTAGGCGATTTTATTTTGTAGCCTGTGATATTTTCAAGAAATCATAACAATTCCAGTTTTGAATTTTCCTTTCCCCCCCACTTAAATGTACATAAAATTGGACCGGAAGCTTTTGAATTCTGACCATTTAACTGTAAGCCTAATCCAACTCTCATTTAACTTCAGTTTCTTGAAAATGACACCAAAGGTGAGCTTTCTTTCAATCTCACTGTCATTGCGTTAGAGAACAAATTACATATATATGTACGTGCATACACATAAGAGCACTTTTGGCTAAGATTATAAGTAGCTTTTTGAGAGTTTAATGCATAAAAAAGCTACTTATAATCTTATCCAAATAAATATATAAATGTAAGCATTAAATCAATAATTGGGTCCCGTTAATGTAAATTTTGAAAGCATTTGGGTCCCATTAATGTAAATTTTGAAAGCATTCTTACTTGAACTTGAAGCATGATCGGTCCCCAATAAGCAAGACTATGATGTGAGTTTCTTACTCTAACAAGTGGTATTCAAGCTTCTGTTGAAACATAAGGGCTTAAGCAAAAGATTAAGCAAAGTGCTTAATCATTCATAATTCCAACTAACACTGCAAATAATTATCCTTCTATTTCAATCAATATTTTATTAGTTGCAGCATTGTTGAAATCTCTCTATAATTAACCTTTTCCGTTTCTGATAAATAATGCAGTTATTACTAGTTGGAGGTACTGGACCCTTGTCTTTTATCAGTCTATTTAAAAGGCTTCCACTAGTTTCTATTGCTTTGGGGTTTTGGGGGGATATTTTAGTTACGGGTATATCATATTTGATGAGATTGGATTGGATTTGAGGGAGAACAGGATTCCGGAGGGGGTGAGAATATGGGGACTGTTGGTGGGGGAGAACTGTTAAATTGGGACAAAAGGCAAGGTATTGGGAACGGAAAAGAAGAGAAGATTTTAGTATTGGTGAGGTTGAGGCCTTTGAGTGAAAAGGAGATTGCAAGGAACGAAGCTTCCGATTGGGAATGCATTAATACAACCACCATTTTATACCGGAATAGCCTCCAGGAGCGGTCTGGATTGCCATCAGCTTATACATTTGGTAAGGTAGATTTAATCACGTTTCAGTTCCGGAAGTAGAAATAATTGATTTCATTGCTTGCGATGCTTCTGTATAGCTATCACTGTTGGTTAATCAAGTTAGGAGCCTTTTGTAGCAGACTGATGCTTATTTCAATCTTAAGCCAATTACTTAAGAAAATAAAATTGTCACCGGGAGCACTTAGTTTGTATATAATGCAAGTTTTTAAATTTACTTATTGAAGGAAGAATCTCAATGCGAGCAATTTGTTTGTATAAAATCTTCATCTAGGGACTAGTATTAAAACATGGTCACTGTGGGCTTTAATTATTTCAACGCACCTTATGGATTTATATTGGCCTAAAATTTCTGATCTCTGTCTTTCTTCGCTTGTTGGCATCTGCCTATAATATATGGTGATAGACCGAGTCTTTAGGGGTCACTGCAGTACAAGGGAAGTTTATTTGGAAGGAACGAAGGATGCTGCACTTTCTGTTGTTGATGGTATCAACTGTAAGTATGATCTGAACACTGTAGCTTGACCTCATTTCTCCTTTGGCTTTTCAAATAATAATTTGTTGGTGTCAATTATCGAAAACGAACTAACAGCTGGAATTACTTTAAAATTTTTACTTTCAGCAACCATTTTTGCATATGGCCAAACAAGCAGTGGAAAGACATACACTATGAATGGAATCACTCAGTATACAGTGGCTGATATTTACAGTTACATACAAAAGGCATCTAAATTCTATATTTTTTGTCAATTCTTGGACATGGATACCAATTTAAGATGTTTGTCTTCGCTTTTGGCTTTTTCAGATTAAGTAGTTTTCCTGTTTATAGTCCAAGTTTTGTAAGCTCATCCTTTTTTCTTATCTAGCATGAAGAAAGAGCATTTGTTTTGAAGTTTTCTGCACTAGAAATTTATAACGAAGTTGTTAGAGACCTTCTGAGTGCAGACAATACTCCACTTAGACTGCTTGATGATGCAGAGGTGAGTTGTCTCTTTCTTAGTATTTCTTTTAAGTAAGTGCATATCTTTAATGATTTTTCATCCATTAGAGAGGAACTGTAATAGAGAAACTCACTGAGGAGACTCTGGGGGATTGGAGTCACCTCAAGGAACTTTTATCTATATGTGAAGGTAAACGGAATTTTGATTGCTATATTTCGTGATTGCAAATTTGCGATGTATTAGCCAATTGAAAATATTCTATCTTGTGATTATGTTTTATATGCCATTCTCACAGCAAAAAGACAAATTGGAGAGACCTCTTTAAATGAAACAAGCTCTAGATCCCATCAAATTCTTAGATTGGTTTGCCCTTCTCTCCTTTACTTTCCTGGCTAAATCTTGTTCCTACTTAAACTTGTGGACAAACCTCAGAGCTCTTTTGTATTTGAAATATTCAGGCAATTGAAAGTTCAGCTCGTGAGTTTTTAGGGAAGGAAAACTCGACCACCCTTGCTGCTGCCGTGGTAAGGACAAATCAATTTGTCTTTTGAGGGGTAAATTTGATGACGATGATGGAACTTATTTCAGTGATTTAGATTTGTAAATGAACATATAAATATCAGATATGGAGAATTCTTGTGGTGTTGCCTGCAGAATTTCGTCGATCTGGCAGGAAGTGAACGTGCATCTCAAGCACTATCAGCTGGGCAAAGATTGAAAGAAGGCTGCCACATCAATCGTAGTTTGCTAACTCTGGGGACTGTTATTCGCAAGCTAAGGTTGTTCACATGTCCTCTCTTCCTTCTGCCTGGCTGTCTCACTGACAATTATCACATGTCAATTATATCAATCAATCTGATAATTATTATTCACGAACTTTGAAATTTTTTATGTTTTGATAGGGCATAGTTGTTTCAGTTTGTCCATGGAGGAATGGGTTCGAATTTACTTTTTCTCTATAGCTTTTCTTTTTCCTCCCCTGTCCACATAAAGAAAGATTCCATTTTAGAGGGGAGTTTTAGTCCAATTAAGTATGTGAACATGCTTTCTTCCTCCATTGAGGATGGGGAGGTTTTTACTCTGTCACCCACTTGCACTCATGGTAGGTAGCTTTGTATTTTGCTAGAATATTGGAGTGGTATATAATCGTGTTGTTCTGCACTACATATAATTAGTAACTTATTGCTATATGACTAAATGCAGCAAAAGGAGACATGGACATGTCAATTATAGAGACTCTAAGTTAACACGCATACTACAACCCGCCTTGGGAGGCAATGCAAGAACTGCCATTATTTGCACCTTGAGTCCTACAAGAAGCCATAATGAGCAATCAAGAAATACCCTTTTGTTTGCCAGCTGTGCCAAGGAAGTGACAACAAATGCTCGGGTCAATGTAGTGATGTCCGATAAAGCCTTGGTGAAACATCTGCAAAAAGAGGTGGCTCATTTGAAGAGCGAGTTAAGAACCCCTGGACCGGCTTGTGATCATATTCTATTGCTAAGAAAGAAAGATATGCAGATTGAAAAGGTTATGATTTGTTTCTAAAATCTTTCTGTAATGTATCTGTCCTCTCTAACATTTTTCAAAAAGTCAAAATTCTGGTTTACTTCATTTACACGATGTACTTTTTTTTTTACACATGCTTATTGCACTAAAATTCTGTTTTCTTAAACTAAGGTGTAGAGATGGAGTCAAACGACTTGAATAAATTAACAGTAATGCTGGTGATCAACTTTCGTATATTTGTGTGTTTATACAGTTAAATACTTGTATCAGAGTAACTGAAGTTGTTTAATGATAGTTGATATAAGAGAGATGAATATTACAATCCGCTATCTTGTTTTTATCACTTCAATTTCCATAACTGGTTTCGGATAGTAAAAATTGGGCGCAAATTCCTGGGATCCAAAGTATTTTAAACCAGAAATGCCCATCATATTTATATTGCTGCAATAATCAAAGCTCGTGACTAGGAGAATGCCATATTCCTTAACGAATATTATTGAACCATTATATGTCAGTTTAGGCATCCGACTGCACTGGGACTTGTTATTTCCACACCTTGCAGTATATTAATATGATTGCTTGGTTTGCCATTTCGCAGTTAGAGAAAGAGGTGGGGGAACTAACCAAGCAACAAGAGCTTGCTCAATCCCGGGTTGAGGATTTATTGCAAGTGGTTGGAGATGACAAAACTTTATGGAAAAAGGTATGCATTCCTCCCTCTCTTCCCCCTGCCCGCAATATCCCTGCGCCAAATCTGTTTCAGCGATGTAGTTTTTGATCAATACATTTTTGCAGGATACTATTACATGTTCTCCTAAATGGCAAGAAGATAAAACATATAAAGATGAATGCTCAGTGACAAGTCTGTCGAGTGGAACTGATTGTGCCAGAAACCTCAACAGAATTCAGTCTTATAACGGAGACATCAGGAGTGATGGGACATCAGGTGTACTGCTTTCCGAAGACGGTGAGTATCACTCGTCATCTGATGATACTTCCGATCCGAGTCAGGGAAGAGAGGAACTTACAGTAGGAACTGAAAAGGATTCTGATGATATCTGTGAAGAAGTTCAATGTATTGAGATGGATGAATATGGACATGGCAAAACATATGAATCATTTGGCTCGTCAAACAACGAGAATGAAGAAAGAATGTCAATGTTGTTGGAAACTGGAAATGGACATGCTGTGGATCTGGTGCCATTATCTGCTTTACCTGGACATGCTTGTGTCGTTGAAAATGGTTCCTCTAATTGGATGTCAGAGCAGAAAATCGAAAAGGTGCAAATATCAGTTTCTTCTCTAGTCAGCTCCAACCCCGACGAATCATCTCCAGGGGCCTCGTTTATCAATATGCCAAGTTCTGGAACCCTGAAGTTGACAAGAAGCCCAAGTTTTAGTGCAAAACTGATGACTGGCTCATCTCACTCTGCGATGGCAGATAAAAGCGAATCAACACCACCATCCGAGTTGGACAAAAGCTTCCTAGGAAGACCAGAAGGCTTCCAAAGAACGTATTGGAAGCAATTGATATATGGTGCATATGATGCGAGGCTGTCCAGAAATGATTCACAATCCTCCAGTAGTAGCATTTCCATAGATGAAGTAAAAGCTCAAAACATCACACATGGAGATCAGGATATTCCTACTTTTGATTCTTTCTTTGCAGGTCTCCAGGATATGGCTGAGCTTCAGTATGAAAGTCAACTTCATGATCAGGTGACACTCATTTCTACAGTTTTCCCATATTTTGTTTATATATTCAACTCCCTGTTGATTTTTCCCCTCCCATATTTAGATAGCTGAGTCTGCGGTAACATAGTAATTTAGAGAAGAGCCCTTCTTGTGATTCTTAACCTTGTACGTGTTCTTACATCCAGGTTCAAGAGATCGAACTGAAATCTGGAGAGAATGTCAAAGATGTTGGTATTGATCCAATGCACGATTCTCTTGGAGCTCCTTCAGATTGGCCTCTGAAGTTTGAGAGGCTGCAAAGAATGATAATTGAATTGTGGCATACTTGCAATATTCCGTTGGTCCACAGGACATACTTCTTCCTCCTCTTTAAAGGTGAATTGATAGATTCCATTTACATGGAGGTAGAGCACAGGAGACTGTCCTTCCTGAAGGAGACATTTTCTATGGGAAATCCTACCGCACAAGATAGCCGCCCTCTCACGTTGGCAATAAGGTATCTTCTGACTTCCTCTCTCTTTCTCACAGTATCTCTGTGGTCACACTATCATTGATTAAACCTTAATTTCTAGCTCTGAGAGCAATAATAAACAAAAGGAAGAAAGAAACACTCAAAAAGTAAACTCTCAAATTTTAGTGGCTCACTCTCAATGTGAAAGTTATGTCCACTTGTGATTGCAGATTTAGACTATAATAAAGGAGATTACTAGGTGTTTCACGGACTCCGTCTTATCTAAAGAAACAATGACTCTCCCTAAAAGTCCTTTGTATATGACAGGAATGTCAAGGAGACTTAATCTGTGTGGACTACCCAATATAACATTGTAGCCCTGCGGTCAAGGGAACAGTACAATTATTATTGACACGGTCCAGTATACATTTGTCAATTTCTTACAGGAATGCCCTTCTTAG
The DNA here is from genome assembly GCA_903798385.1 of Fraxinus cuspidata. NCBI lineage: Eukaryota > Viridiplantae > Streptophyta > Magnoliopsida > Lamiales > Oleaceae > Fraxinus > Fraxinus cuspidata. The sequence goes on from CAIGRP010116082.1 coordinate 34,499, forward strand.
TGTGTGTTACATTTTCAGACATGGAATGAAGATATAAAGAACTTTTACACCACAGTATATGACATTCATCCACTTCCAACTGACTTTTCGCCATGGAAATTTTCATGAGTATTTAAAAATATCATGGGACTGACACGTAAGAGCATATCCAAGAGCTTTATATTTTTAAAGAGTATATTTTATCATTTGGAGAGCATCTATAAATTTAGAGAGTTAAAATTTTGAAGTACTCCAACAAGTTTTTTATATTTAACACTTAATTTTACTACCCCCAAAAATTTTTTCTTTCTTTATCTTTTATTTTAACTTGTTTTTCTTTAGATTTGTTTTCCTACATTAAAAATTGAAACACTTTGAATGCATTTAATTATAGAGAGACTCACTCTCTAAATTAAAATGTTAATTTAAATAGTCTCTTGGAGCATGATTTAATGTTGACTCTTTAAAATAGAAAGTTTCTCATGTTTAAAGAGTTTACTGGAGATGATCTAAGACTAATAAAAGTTTTAGGTCAATTTTGATTTTGAAAAAAACAAAAATTTTGAGCCTGTGTAAAGATGAATTAACAACATCTTATGTTTCAAATCGTGTAAACATTTTACTAACAATTCGATTCAGTTCCGTTGGCTCAAAACAAATCTATTACTTATGATCGGCACTTCCTATTATTTTCTTGTAGCAACAGCATGAAAGCTCTCAGACGCGAGAGGGAGGTGCTGAGAAGGCTTATGTGTAAAAGGTATACCCGAGATGAAAGATACCAAATTTATCAGAAATGGGGCATAAGAACAAATTCGAAGCACAGGAGGTCACAGTTAGTACATCGTCTTTGGAGTGACACTAAAGATATGGATCACATTGGAGATAGTGCTGCTATTGTTGCAAAGCTGATTAGATTCTCAGATAGAGGGCAAACCCTTAAGCAGATGTTTGGGCTTAGCTTCATTCCACCATGCAAAAGTTCAAGATCCTTTAGCTGGAAAAAGAGTGTGAAATCCCTTTTGTGAGCTTGTAGCTATTTGAAAACTACATTACCGTGTTTGGTAAGAGAATTAGATGGTACTCGACAACGGTAAGGAAGAAAAATAAAGCTAAAATATTGATTGCCATACCGTCTAGTCCTCTCTCTCGTGTACCAAATGTACACTTGAGTTGTTAGTAGGCTTGTGGAAGTTTTATCTAATATACTCAAGTTCCAAGGCAATTATGATGTAGAAATTGCTATTCTTTTTTTCTTGAAATTTTTGTGTATTGAGAATTTGATTCTCTCTTGAGAACTACGGCTCATCAAATAGAATGAGATCATGATTGTAACCCTTTTATGATATGTTTGGGGAATGGTGATGTAACACAAGTTAAAAATCTTGTTTTTTATATTGTGCATGTTTGTACAATATTATGTAACAAATGGCATTCATGGTGAACAAAATTTTTTGAGTCTTGTGTGTTGGAATAAATTCTTGTACAAATTCGAAGCAGAAGAATAATATCGAAACCAAAAACTTGAACCAATATGATGAAGAAAATTTCAAAATGAAGGCTTCAAATGCGTTTATGATACACTCTCCTTAAAGTGGTATTTGTCTCATCTTGAATTACTTTTGAGATCTATGACAAACAACTTTGAGGATACAACGAGCCTTTCTGAGTTTTGTACAAAACAACAAAGTAACAAACTCTTCAAATGAAATTTAAACACTTGTATAAATTTCTGAAAAATAAGAGCAATTATGGAAATTATCATGTTATGATTGTTTTAAAAAACCATACCCCAACCACATATTTATAATTAAATGGCATCACTTGACTTCAATAATTTGAAAGGAATGCACAATGGATCATGAAAAGATGCAACTTTCGCACCAAAAAACTCGAAACTTCGAAAATCAGTTTCCCCTCGTTGGAAGCCATCAGGCGCATGTTCATTTTTTTCAATTGATTAAAATCCATAAATTGTAAATTAAGCTATTGACATTTCTTAACTGTATTATAGGATTACAAACTATATTCAAGTTAATAAATTAGTCCATTTCAAAATTATAGCCAAGATCCTTCCACTTTATTGCTATTTCCACTTGAGCCATTAACCTTTTATTTGAACAACTTTATCGAACATTGCGTTTGCAATACTTCTTGCTTTTAACTGTTAAATAATAATAATTAAAAAAAAATACAGTAAAACAATTACAAATAATATTGTAAAGTGTTCGTGTGAAATTCGCAAGCGTACGGAATCGTTGAGAAGTAATAGATTTGATGAGTTAAAAGTATCGTCTCACGGGAAATAAATTTAATTCAAATTTACTAGTTTTATATAGAATTCGAATTACGTAAACAAAAGAGATATTTTGATTTGATTTTATGCTAAATTATCTAAGAAAGCAGTAAAAAGTATTTTTGTATCAAATTATGGATGATTGTATTGAAATTCAAATCCGCCTATTGCTATTTGTTTCAATTTTCAATTATGTAGTTTAATCATATTCATGCGTTCTTAACAATCGATAAAGCTAATGTATTTAATTTTCGTTTTTAAGATAAATTAACTCTATTTTAATCATGACCCGAGTCTATACCTAGCCTAAATTCGAATGATTATAATACATTAAAATTTATATTATCTATATAATTGTACATGTGATCAATGTTATTCCTAACATTTAATGCACATATGTTAATTTTACTGCATTCTAAACTTATTGCGAGTTTCTCAACACTATAACAAACAACTAATTATTTAATTGATGACCAATCAATTAAAAAATGCAATGAGTATGCAAATTAATCAAGAAACACGATAATTAAACTAAAATACTAGTTTTGAATTAAAACAAATAAACAATGGGGTTCATCTTCACCAAATACAAAAACGAATCAAGCCTAACATATTAATATATATTACTAAAGAATAATATAAAAATATCACTCAAATTATGAAAAGATGTTGATCTTCAAGGTCAATGTTAAATTCTTCAAAATCTTGATGTAATTGACTTCAATTTCTTGATAGGATTTGATCTCATTGATCAAAATATAGCACTGACATCTTATTCTTGATGGATTTGATGATATTATCGTGTATAAGGAGGCAAAAGGGTTCTTTTTAATGTGTAGCCCTCGTTTTGTGTTTATAAGAGCTAAAAAATAAGTGAGATCAATTTGATTTTTAAAAGAGTTTGAATCGCGAGAGAAAATTGCTGATTCATCTCCGAAAATGGCCTGTGCGCAAACAAGCAAAACCACCACGCGCCATTGATCCAAATGGCTCTCAGAACAAATTTTTGGTGTCTTACGCAAGCGCCAAAATTGTTCCGTGCACGCCGATTCTGTTCACGTCGTCCTTGAGTAGCGTTCGATATTTTGGTCAAAACTTTCTCTATCGATATTTGATTGAGGTAAAAAATTAACTCAAAGAATTACAATTATTCTAGATGTAAAAAATTTCTAATTCGAATGTTTGCTATCCAAAAAATAGGTCTCAAGTTGATGCTAAATATTCGAAGCATAACTTTTTTGGTTGAAAATTGATTTGTGAAAATATTTCAACTATATTTCACTCCGTTGACCTCCAATTGATCCCATATAATCTTCAATCATCGTTTTGTGCTCCGAATCAACTATTGAATGCTTACTCTTTAGTTCCCAAACTTTGAATTTTCTTAGTTTTTGCTCCCCTTTTCATTCATTTATTCAAATATACCAATTTGCATTGAGTTCAACTTAACAAACATAATTAACACAAAATTAAGCTATAACTCAAATAAATCACTAACAAATACTCTAATTTAATTAAATTCATCTAAATCACTAACAAATACTGACCTATATAAGTGTACTCATCTTAAGGGTCAGAGAAAATTATTACTTTAACAGGGTTATTAATTTATCAATAGATTACGTAAAATCATTTTTAGTTAAACCTACAAAAGTATGATGGATGCCGATCACTTCTTGAATTATTCTAATGAAACTTATACGACGATAAAAAATACTATTGACGAAAACATTATCCTAGTGTTACCGATACACCTATTGGTGATAATCATAAATTAGATAATAAGCGTGTTTTACAATTGTTTTTCCTAAAAAAAGCCTTTTAAGCAGCTTAA
>CAIGRP010116083.1:0-16488 GCA_903798385.1 Fraxinus cuspidata
TTTTAATATTTTTAATTTTATGGTTTTTATGTAGTTGTTTTATTATTTATTAAACTATGATTTAGTAGTTATTTTTAGGGGAGATGAGGGGACATTATCCTAGGTGTAATTATATTGAACTTTGACATTTAGGATTTTGTTGAAACGTGAATAGCAGCCACTTTGTATAAGTATTTGGGCGATATTTATATCAAATAAAATCATGTGAGAATTTCTTTTTCATATTTACCCAATATTCGATATTAAACAAATTTTGAAGTAATAATTATAATTAGCATATGTAGTATATGAGCACAATCACGTTCTTGATAAAGACACATGTTATATGATATATCCTATATTTGCTATATGACTTTTTTAACATCGATAAATAAATTATTAAACTAACATATCAATAACCTTTTTATTTTGTATGCCCCGATGATACATCATTGTGAAAAACACTAATAGAAACGAAGTATGATTCATCAATATATTAACAAAATGAGTTAGGTCATCAATTTAATTTAAAAAATATTAACCTTTTTTCATTTTGTTAATCGTTAATGTATATTTTTGTTGTTATATTTTAAATTTGTTTTCATGTTTGTAGGATCGATGTAACTAAACAAAATTTGTAATTATATCTTTAAAAGACAACTGAATGCATTTGAAAAAGAGTTGAGTTATAAAAGTATCCATAATTTGAAAATGTTCCATTAAAATCTACAACAATAAGAATGAACATGTTAAAATTTTAAAATTAATTTTGTGTAATGTGAAATATTATTTAATGTAAGAATTAATCAATACTTTTTTAATAGAAGTTTTATTATTAAACTAATATGTTATTTTTTTTAAATGTTTTTAGGGAAGTAATTTTCAAGCTAAGTTGTTTAAAGACGCAATTGAAAAATTATTTTTCATAATTGAGAAAGGAAATTCATACTGACTTCGAAATGGAAAAAATAAGAGCAATCAATATTTTCACGTTATATACATAATTTCATATGTGTGTGTGTAATTTTAATTTCCTTTTAATAATATCAATTATCTCAATTACTTTAAAAGATGGTATTAATATTTCAAAAACATTATGCATATTTAGTCGATTCATAATAACGTGCAGCACAGCACATGTGCTTACTACTAGTAAAATAAAAATGAATTCGTTTAAAGTTCTAGAAGATGTGGAATAAAATGCGACTTTAGCTCAACTGCACAAAACGTGATGGCACCTGATCTCGACCCCAACATAGGAAATTCTGTCTCTCTTATCTGTCTACACAAAATAACACACACGCACACACTCTCTCTCTCTCTCTCTCTCTCTCTCTGCTGTTATTGCTGGGTGGGCAATCCGAAACGAGAAATGGGTCGTCGGGTCTTCTGTCGGATCACGGCCATATCCTTATTCCTCCTTCTGATCTCGACGACAGTACACTCTTTCTATCTCCCCGGTGTGGCCCCTCGAGATTTTCAAAGAGTAGTGTTTCTGTCTATTTTGCACACTTACAGCCTCTATTAATGATCTTTGATTTAAATATAACCTGGATATTACGTGTTTAGATCTAGTAATATTATAGTTGATTCTTGGCTTGATTGTTTATTTTTCTAGTCTCTGTCAGTTCATTTCTGTTCTTAAAATTTGTTTTGATTGATGGAGATCTAGGGTTTATATGTTGTGCGATTTGGTGAATTGGATTTGGATCTAGGGTTTTGGCTGTTGTGATGTAGTATTTTTCTGGAATTTCGTTTGTAGCTTTTGTATTTGATTTGATAGTGTGCTGCTGTGTGGTCTTGTTATGAACTCCATTAGGAGGAAAAGAAAATATAACTTTCCTACATTTGACTTTCGATGATAATAGATACAAGAATTTGACTTTTGTGAATACAGTTCCACGTGTGTTTTTGCCATTGCGTATATGTGCTTAATAATGATAATTGTGCTGCTGATGAAAAATATCTGTGGGGTTGATCCAAATAGGAATTGCAATGACCATAGTAAAAAGCAGGTCTTGGGAAATTAATGTTATTGTGCTTTTTAAGAGGTTGTCTTAGATCTAAGCTTGCCTGATACCGTCTTCTTGTTGATGCCAACTTGGAAAATAATTCAATCCCTAGTTTGGGTTTACATCAAATGCTTACTCCTTAACCGAAAAAGTTCTTGGTATTTATGGACATCTGTTGTGTAATGCATTCATTTACTTCAATTTCATGGTTATTAATTTGTAGCCAATGGTATCGAGTACATAAAGGTCTATTAAATTCTTCCATGTATTTATTGATTTTAAAAGGTTGATTCTTTTATATATTAGGTTTTCTGCTTGTGTTCAATGTTGTCTTCTTTCTCACCAAAGCAAGGTGAAGAGCTTATCGGATTGTGAGTTTTTATATCCTTTCCCTATGTAATGTCCCTTTTTTACTTTATAACAGGGGGATGAACTTCAAGTCAAAGTGAATAAGCTGTCATCTACTAAGACACAACTTCCATATGATTTCTATTACTTGAAATATTGCAAGCCAAACAAAATCATGAATGTTGCTGAGAACTTGGGGGAGGTCCTTCGAGGTGACCGCATAGAGAATTCTATTTACACTGTGAGTATCCATGATAACCTTTATTCTAATCTGGCACAGTCATTTCAAATTTCAGTATTTGTAAGGTTCCCTTGTGTATATTGTTCTATGAAGCACAAACACGATATAGGCATGATGGCACTTAACTTTTCAAACAAAAGTAGGTTGCAGACATGGTTTTTCAGAATCCTTCAATTTATATGTTATTATCTTCATTTTCTTTAAAGCCCTCAGGGAAGCTCCCCCTAGATGAGAAATAAATTTACCCTTTCTACTCATTTATTCATAAATAATCCTAGCCTTATGGCTGGGACCCAATCCCATTGGTGTACTTTCTCATTTTGCATTAAAATTACTAATTTTAAGGTATGTTTTGAATTTGTGATTGAAATCATGAGAGAAGTGATTATTTGTTGTATTGAGATATCTTTTTGTTGCATTCACTGGTGCCATAGAAAGGAAAAATAAATGCATATAGTAGGCATGAAGCAAATTTAATCTGAGGTACGTAGAGTTTTTCCTATATTATTCTATGCAAATGTTTTTATATATAATATTTCTCCAATTTTATAATCCTCAAATTTTCAAATTGGGCTAGTAGCGTTGAGAACATATCTTGTGTGTCTGAAGTAATAAAAATATAAAACACATATAGCACAATGCTATATAGTGTGTATTAAGTGTCCTCACATGTTAGGAATTTTAAAAAATAGGAGACTCCGTGTGGCTTTCGAATATGAGTCTAGAGCGTATGGCACTGTGCTTCACAAATATTGACATTGTTTCTAATTTAGACTAGTTTGTTTAACGCTAGTTTAACATGAGGGAGGATCGACCTTGTAAAGTGGCTTGTAAAGTTAAGCTTGATGCTGATGCTGCAAAGAACTTCAAGGAAAAAATTGATGATGATTACAGAGTCAATATGTAAGTGCATAACTGCTTTCTTTATCTTTGCTCTTTTTTATTTTATCATCATTAATCATTATACAGGAATGATAGCTCTGAAATTGTTTATTTTGCTACTATATGAAATGTGAATGCAGGATTTTAGATAACCTTCCAGTAGCTGTTCATAGGCAAAGGCGAGATGGAAGTTCGTCAACAACTTATGAACATGGTTTCCGTGTTGGGTTCAAGGGGAATTATGCTGGGGTTAGTTGCACTCAGTAATTATCTTTCTGGAAGATATAAAAATTTCTTTAATTAGTTTAAAAAATCTACTTGCTTCTGCAGAGCAAAGAGGAGAAGTATTTTATTAATAATCACTTAAGCTTCAGAGTCATGTACCACAGAGATCTTGAAACTGATTCCGCTCGGATTGTTGGGTTTGAGGTTACTCCAAACAGGTTATTTGCCGTTTATGACCTCTATAGTGATTCCTTGTGCATGTGCAATTCACGTTAAAGGATTTGACAATAGGAATTTCGTTGCAACTGTCAGTATTATCCAATTTGATTCATGTGTAAATTTTTAGAATCATAAATTTAAAAGCCACACGGAGAATTTTTCTTGTATAGAGTTGTTTTATTTTATCATTTTGGGCTTCTCATTAATTTATATTTACAGTATTAAACATGAGTACAAGAAGTGGGATGAGAAGAATCCTCAGCTCTCAACATGCAATCAGGACACCAAAAATATAATCCCGGGGAGCACTGTTCCACAGGAAGTTGATACAGACAAGGAGGTTGTGTTCACTTATGATATTTCTTTCAAGGTACTCTTTTTTGTAACCATGTGTTTGTTGCTGATTTTAACTTCATATGGCCCCCCTTGCCTTGGAATTATTTGTTATATCTTCCTTTTGTAGGAAAGTGAGATCAAGTGGGCATCACGCTGGGATACCTACCTTCTCATGAATGATGATCAGATCCACTGGTTTTCTATCATCAATTCTCTGATGATTGTCCTCTTCCTCTCTGGTATGGTTGCAATGATCATGATGAGAACTCTGTACAGAGATATTGCAAACTATAATCAATTGGAAACCCAAGATGAAGCTCAGGAAGAAACAGGGTGGAAACTTGTTCATGGAGATGTGTTTAGAGCGCCTACATATTCTGGATTGCTGTGCGTTTACGTCGGAACTGGTGTTCAGATCCTTGGAATGACGCTTGTGACAATGATGTTTGCACTGTTCGGTTTCCTCTCACCTTCCAACCGTGGTGGGCTTATGACTGCCATGGTTCTCTTATGGGTCTTCATGGGCTTGTTTGCTGGTTACTCATCAGCTCGTCTATACAAAATGTTAAAGGGCACCGATTGGAAGAGGATTACCTTAAAAACTGCTTTCATGTTTCCTGGTATTCTGTTCTCTGTCTTCTTTGTTTTGAATGCTCTTATCTGGGGAGAAAAATCATCTGGAGCTGTACCCTTTGGAACTATGTTTGCTCTTGTGTGCTTATGGTTTGGTATATCAGTGCCGCTGGTCTTTGTCGGCAGTTATCTGGGTTTTAAGAAACCAGCCATTGAAGATCCAGTGAAAACAAACAAGATCCCAAGGCAAATACCCGAACAGACGTGGTATATGAAACCTATATTCTCTATACTCATAGGAGGCATCCTTCCGTTTGGGGCTGTTTTCATTGAATTATTCTTCATATTGACTTCCATCTGGCTGAACCAGTTCTATTACATCTTTGGCTTCCTTTTCATAGTCTTGGTGATTTTAATAATCACATGTGCAGAGATAACAATTGTTCTCTGCTACTTCCAGTTGTGCAGTGAAGATTATCAATGGTGGTGGAGGGCTTACCTAACTGCTGGTTCCTCTGCTTTATACCTTTTCCTCTACTCTGTTTTTTACTTCTTCACTAAGTTGGAAATTACGAAGCTCGTTTCTGGCATTTTGTACTTTGGGTATATGCTCATTGCTTCATATGCCTTCTTTGTGTTGACGGGAACCATTGGCTTCTGCGCTTGCTTCTGGTTTGTTCGGAAGATCTATTCCTCTGTGAAGATCGACTGATGTAAAAATAGGGAAAGTGGGAGTTTGGTTGTAGTATGGATGATGGAAAGAGCAATTAGATCGGTTACTCCTTAAATGCAGGATAAGAGCTTGAAACTCTGTAAATTTTTCCAGCCTGCAAAATAACTTACTTCATTTTCTTGTTGCTTGTATTTTATTTCTTGTTCGATTTTGTTCAAAACCAAAAATCATTTTCATGGTCTGTAAGATGTTGAAGAATTTCTAATAGAAGTGACCTTAGTGTACTGGAACTTTTCTGCTTTTCATTTCCATGTGCTCCACCGAGTTATTGCTGCTAGAAAAATAAAATATATGAAGGATGTCATTCTAGAAAGAGATCAGCTGGCATACACAAGGATCAAGGAAATGAGCTGGTGTAGGTGCCTTTATCCTTTTGTAACTGTGGCACTTGTATCTTCAATCTACCATTTTCTACACTCATGTCCACATTCTATTAAAACTGTGCTAAGCATGTCAAACGGGAATGTTTACTTGAACATTAAATGGTTGCGTGACGTGAGGGATAAGTCGAAGTAAGGAGATATATTTCATGAACATCATAAAATACAATTCTATTTTGATTTTCTAAATGAAGTGCTTGTTCGATAGAGATTTTTTTGAGAAGAGATTCTTTGAAAAGTTTTACTGCGAATGTGTGGTTAATTAAGTACGGAGAAGTTACAGAAAAATGCCAAAAATGATTTTTATTTTTAAGAATGTATAGTTGAAAATGAATAAGAATGGCAACGGGGCGGGTATGGGACGAGTCGGTCATTTTTACCTCCGTCTTGTCTAGTATTTTTTTCACTCTATCTCATCCTCATACTCGATTAAAGCGACGGGATCTGGATGTGGTGGGGCAGGTCCCTTTCCCCATCTATCGCCCCATTAATTTTTTCCTTTTGTTTTTTATTTATTTTATGTCTTTAGTTAATAAATAATATACTTTTATTTCAATTTGTTAAAAACTTATGTTTCCTTTGAAAATGATGATAAATTTTTTATTTTTGTTTGATAAAAAACTTAAACTTAAAAGTAAATTTAAACCGGGCGGGGACTACATTTCCGTACCAATTTCAGGACAACGACCCCCACCCCGTCCCCACCCTATTTACCTGATTAGATGAGTAATCCCCATCTTGCATATGGGATTGAACGATTAGATGAGTAATCCCCGTCTTGCATATGGGATTGAACGAGTTTCTTTATCATCCCTAAAAATGAGCGTAGGTGAGGAGTAATTATCAAAGAACCAAAATCAAACAAGAAGGGTGAAAGTTAAAAGTATTATTTTGGATTAAACAGATGCTTTGGACAATTTTACCCTGATATCACGCAATTTCACATTGTCATTTATGTTCAACTAACATTTTCCATTAGATAGGGACACGAGTGCAGTAGGTTAAAAGGTGGGAAAATGAGTGCAGAAAATGATAGTTCAGGACATAGTGCAACAATTTCCAAAGTTTGGGACCCCCGATAGAATATACCCTTTTCACTTTTTTGTCATCTTCTCTAGTTTGCTAATTTGAAAGACAAGATAAAAATATTTAAAAATATTTGGCCCCTTCCAAAGAATTAGTATAATAATACAACTACATGGATTTTGCAAAGAAAAGGCAAATGATATGATTGCTTTCTTGCAAACGAACAATACAAATCTTGCATGTTTTAAGATTAGAGAAATCTGCATCATGGACTAATTTGTATAGTCTCAACGTGCATTCTAATCCCTCCCAAGCTTTTGAATTATTACAATTGAAGACTAAAATAGTATAATAATTATTATACATACACTATCTCCTCTGCAATCATCTTGAAAATTTGTATGGGCTTTGGACCAGATGGTGTGTTGCATATATGTACAACTTCACCCCAGCAAAGCCAAAGAAATGGTTGAGATGAATTCGGAAGCCTAACAACTACCTCAAGAAAAGAAATATCCAGAGGCTCATGTCAAGAGGAAACAGAACTGTGGTCGAACCCTTTAATGCCTTGACTTGGGCCATGGATTAACTGCAAATGGCCTCTACAGAAACTTTCTTCATAACGTTCGGACATGGATCTCCTCCAAAGATCTCGGGTGTTACAGGTACGACGCAGAATGGTTGCCCAACGCAATACTACAAGATTTAAAACAAGAAGCAGTGCAAAGGTCAATCCATATATCAGATGCAAATAAGCATTTTAATTAAAGAGCAACCTGATAAACCAATCAATCCATGGTCGGTTAAACCTGGAATGGGCTGGTTCTCACTGGTTGTCAACCGAGTATTAATATGTGGTTTAAGTTATAATCCGATTCTTAGTTCCTGGTCTTTTTTCCTGGTTGAACCGGGCCAGGCAGGCCGATTCTTAGAACACTGCTTTAATGCAGATATGAGTAACTTCATGTAAGATCAGTAAATATACCCTCTCGAAAACATCATAGGAATGAAATGCATGACAGCTTCCCTCTTGGAAGTTTCCACAGACCCCCTGGGGTGTTCCAAAGCTAGCAAATTTGATAGACGAGATTTTCTGACCAGGATCACACGAGAGGTGAACTTTTGGCCTCAATGGTTTGTTGACTTTCCCGGATGCTTGCATCTGCCAATTTACTAACGTTGGTTGCCATTCAAATATATCTGCACACACACTTGCTAATCCTCTTTTTACCAAAGAGATCCCGAAAGGATTTCCTCCCCATTCTTCAAACACAACCAACAAATTTCCTGTTGGATAGAGCCATGAACGAGGAATGTGATACCTAGAAAAAATCATTCCTCCTCGTTTAGTCGAATGTGTTCTATATAAAAGAGATAGGGTGGAGCGATGTAGATTTTCTTACCATCTCTGAGAAGCTTCCCCGCAATTGCTTAGGCATTTTTTTTCATTGAACCAACCAGCATAATTACAGGCATCACAACTGCCGGATGCTTTGTACTGATTCCAATAGCGTCCAATGCTTTGACCATTAATCCACACCTGGCCTTTACTCATGGTATTCATGTCTAAAGCCAAAGGCTCATCCCCATCTGGAGCATTAAAAGTAGACTGGAAAAAAGAAAAGAAAAAAACAAATCAGTGGGGAATCGGCTAGGTAGCTTCAGTAAAAATGCGAGCAATCAAAAACTTAGACGTGTATACTTTTTTGTGAGGTTTTTAGTGCACCTAAAAACTGTATTCAAATGAGTCGTCATGATTCAGTCGCTACAAAAGACCGACTAATTGTACAAAACACACTCACCTTGTACCATGTTAGTGGCTGCCTTTCGGTAACATAGGAACTTTCAACCCATTCGACGGAAGAGCTTCCACTAAGTGAATGAATACTCAGAGCTTCTCCTTTTAGACCAACCTGTCCACAACATGGTGGTAAATTTTGAGATGAAGAATGTCAGCAATGAGAATGTTTTTTAATATCCTAAAACTTACCTTATAAGACCATTTTTGCCATGACAAGTCACGTTTCCCCTCATTAAGTCCACTAAGTGAAACTGGGCCAAGAACACCAGCATTCCAAGTTTCGAAATGGGGACCAACATTCTGAGCTCGTGCGCAAGAAGAAGCATGTATAAGCGTATTATCATCCGCTCAGTGTCTAATAGTATCAAACTGGGATTTCCTTGGCTTAATCTATATTCTAGAATAAAGATCATGTGCATGCATGGCTGTGTGTGTGTGAGAGAGAGAACAAACCGGGAGACCAACGGCAATACTCAGCAGCGAGATTTTGTTAACTCCGGCTCTCAGATTTACACCTTGACTGAAAGTTAGTTTGGGATTTTCAAGACTTCCATAGCCAGTTCCTGCAGAGGAAAAAAAAAAATAGAGGAAAGAAACAGATTAATACAATGACAAACCATTTAGCAGCAATCTAACAACTAATTATTAATTTCTAAAGCACAAGAAGCTCCTAAAGTAGCTTTCCTTTTGTCAAAGAAGACATTTAAATTGTTTTACAGATTATTTAACATCCCCAAAACTGATGAGAAGAAAAAAATATACTGCCTTGGTGATTTCTGAATCGATTACACGAGAACTTCTTCAGGTGGATCTTTTGAAAGACTCCCATGAAGATCAGAACTTAATAAAATTGATTAAATGCAGTAGAGAATTTAGTGACCAGTAGTTGCACCAGACTAGATATAAAATTGTTTGGATATAAATAAACACTAACCTGATAATTGACCATTGATGAAAATATGCAGAGCATGGCCTGCAGATAAGACTGTAAGAACAGGCAACTCCCCACCTCTTAAGAATTCTTCACCATCATCGATCTTCACACTGAATGAAGAAACAAAGAAGGAAAAAGATAATAAAAATGAAAACAGTTTATAATTTATTTCAAGGAATGATTTCTTTTTTCAAATGTTAATGCAAGTAAAGTCACTTGAAGTTACACCAGCACTTACTCTGTTGTGTACCACAAATAATCCGTCCGATCTCTTGTAGTATTAATCTGCTCTAATAGTCCAACCGTAGTAAATGAATTGTCTTCGTATGATGCTGCTGTCTCTTCATTGTATGACTGCCAAGAAAATTCTGTGACAACGGGGGTCATCTTCATTTGTCCACTTTGAGCCCCGACCTTCATGAGAAAACTCAGATTGATTTAATTTTTGTTTATCACGTAATAATTTAAAACTACTAGTGCTTTTTGAAGGCACTCGAGATACCTTTCCAGTATAAAAACTAACATGGAAGAGACTTTTCTCACCCTTGCTGTATTATAAACAGTGTGTTTGCAATCAGGAAGGATGCTGATGGACCATGGAGGTAAGTTGTAATGCATATTCCCAAAAGACACCTTTGCAAATGAATGCTGGTTGTAGTTTGCAAGAAAAGCAGCACAACCAGACTTTGATTTGAAAACATGAGCCTAAACAACAAAACAAAGGTATAGTTTGAAATTAAATTTTCATAGTCGACAAGGGTTATGTATTTGTGAGAACAAAAACTGTGTCCAACCTCTTGATAGTTTCCAAGTGGTGTAACAACGGGATCTGCAGATACTAAAGCCGGCTCACACAGCTTTATTGCTCTATGCAGATCTTTCAGATGACCCCATTTGGGTTGCCTCAACAATCCTGGACATGAGAGAGAATTTCATTATTTAGGCTGATAAGCAGGCTATTCTTTAGAAAATTTTGTGACATGCATGCTTATTTAACCAGACAAAACCTGTGCAGCAGTAAGCAAAATGAAACAATCAGTGTCATTGTGCTTTTTAAGGACATTTAAATTATAGCACGAGATCAGTCGTCTTATGAAAACAAGGACCTGCTTCTCGTACATAGTTTAGCTACATGAGGTGCATGTATGTATATTAACAACCTTTTGCCTACAATTTTTTGACAAGACTTCCATGTGAGTTCTCACAAACCTATCAATGGGATGTCGATTCTCTACAATCAATAAGTCACCATGTGTGACAATCACAATCCACGAATCCAACAATATTAAGGGGATGGCAGTGACTTAGTAACATAAAAACTATAACAGTTGCTTCTTTTATCAAACAACAGAAGTGGCACTCTGAAAAGACATGGCAAACTTTGATTGGTGCGGGACTGACAATTTGTATTGTTATTTCGCAATACACAGGACGCATCATGCATGCTATATTGAACAAATAATTTTAACACAAGAAATAATCTTAGGAGTCTAATTCTGTGTGCATACCATATTCATCAAGAGGTGCATCATAGTCATAACTAGTTGCAATAAATGGACCACCAGCAGTCCTGCCAAAGTTTGTTCCTCCGTGATACTGATCAAAAGGAAAGAAGAGAGACTTTTAGCAAATCTACTACCACTTGATTTCAGTAACAAATTCATTGAACAGTCAATTTACCATATAATAGTTAATGAAAGAACCCCCCTTCTGTATGAATTTTGCAACAGAAAATGCCATATCTTCAGCTGGACGGTAGGGAACTGGACCTCCAAATTCAGTAAACCTACAAAAAAATGTTGTACAAGTATACTTGCTGATAAAATGAATAGAAAAAACTCTCCTATGAATATTCTGATCCTGGTAAGAAAGTAGAGATGCAATAAGATGATCAAATCACTAGTCGTGAGACAAGTTTAAAGATTACCAGCCAGTCCAGGCTTCAGTCCACATCTTCGGCTTATAAGCCTTATTGGGAGAGAAGTAGTCACAATAGAAACCATTGCAAGTATTGATCTGGCAATAAAAAATAACATTAAACTAGGATATCAAGACAGATAATTCTATAAACATATTTAAATAGATATTAATATTTATCTTTTCAAGTAGAAGCTAGAGGAACTATGAATATATTTAGATTTCAGCTTAATGTAGTTAAATTATTTTTTAATACATTTACATCCTTTGAAAGGATCAAGTTGAAAATAATATTTAAAAGAACACAATGGATTGAAATTGAGAGTTGAAAGACATAGAAACATGGCCATTATTTAGTCATAGCCAAGATTCAAAGGCCTCTGATTATATAATAATAAAGACAAAAGTAATACAGATTGGCGCAAGAAGGTGAAGGAGCAAAGCCATGTGCAGGGTAACCAGGATTCAAATATTATTAATGAGCACATTAGGGGGACAAGACACTGTTATGTAGGAAGCCCACTAAGAACGAGAGAACAAGACACCATAACCATTAAAAAATGGGAATACTATGAAAGAGAGTGAACATAAAAAAATGATGTTGATAAATGTGATCGCACTCACAATGGGATCTGGGGCATCATCTTGCTTGCACATTACCCATGGGACACCAGTGCCAAGATCGACCGCCATTTTGGCAGCCCATTCTGTGTAAGCTCGACCAGGTGAACCTAGTTCGTATTCCATAGGTCCATACTCGTTCTCAATCTGTCACATAGACGCATTTCCATTTTATTTCCTTTGCGTACACCGAATATCTCGTGGATATTATATGAGCATAGGCTTAACATTGGAAATCAAAACATGGGAAAATAGAATGAAATGGAGTACAAGGACTACCTGAGATAGAATAATTGGACCACCCTGAGATGCATACAACTTTTCTGCTTTCATCATATTCACTATTTTGGTTGTGAATTTTTGCATTGCAGCCTTTGTGTGAAAGATTTTAGACACCAGAAATTCAAAGATCATAATTAGAAATCAATGGAATAAATATAGAGAAAATAATTCGACTAAAATGGAAACTCAAATGTGAAGCTATTACTCGACTAACCTTAAAAGGTCCATTATCGGTTCTGAAACTAATCCCAGGAACAAATTTCAACCAAACTGGAAAGCCCCTGAAATTGAAACAAGAAAAGTGCTCAGTATACAACCATTTTCCAAAAAAAAAATATATCATTTTTCCCCTCTAAATAGAAAATTCCATTTTTCCTAAAATTACCCAAAGTTCCATTCAGCACAAGCATAGGGACCAATTCTCAGATGAAGATGAAGACCTGCTTGCTGTACCATCTTAATAAACTTCACTAAATCATACCTCTCTTCAAAATAATACTACAAAAAAAAAAAAAGTCAATTTTAGTAAATAGTTCTCCCAAAAAGTAAAAAAAAAAAACTGAAAATATTCAGAAAAAAATGCCAATATAATTTATTTACTTTTCCAGGTTCAGGTTCATGCCCATTCCAGAAAACATAAGTCTGGATCACATCCACCCCTCCTTCTTTTGCCTTCTGAATAAGATCTGGCCACATCTACAGTACCGAGAAACAAAATGTTAAGAAAAAAAAATCTATGAAGTACATTTTGCATGAATATACCTCAGGGGTGCTTCTTGGGTAGTGAATGGATCCAGATATAAGTATCCTCCTTTGCCCTTTTACATTAATGGCCTTATTGTCATATGAAACAGAGGTTTCTCCACAAGAAATCCATGAACTCAATAACACCATAACTACAAGCAAAATTGGACTGCACATTGTAATCCTCAAACCCATAATGCCAAAACCCTTCCTCTGTTTTCAATATTGTAACTTCACAAAGCAAAACCCTTTATTCTTTGATTCTATTTCTTCTTTCCCACTTCCACTTTATTCCATACTTGTTTTAAGATAGAAAGAGTAAAAGAAACAAAATGGGATGAAGATAAAAGCTTAAACACAATTACAAAGAGTCAAGAATTATAAGGCAAAAACAATTATAATTTTCCCTTTGTTTTCAAGATTCTCTGTTTTCTTTTTTTGTAATAATTATAGAAACAGAGAAACAGCAATTGGAACTTGGGACTTACAAATTCTTGGTGCTTTGCAGCTGCATTTAAACACCAAAAAATGGGTCGGTTTGCGAGTAAAAGTGGGGTACTTTTGACAGACTTTGGGCCCCACCTTGGCCTATACTTCTCCATTTTATACCAACACCACGCCCGATAAAGCATTAGCTAGAAATCTGTTCATACGGGAAAGTTTTTTCAATTTTATTTAAATATTAATAAAAGGATTGATAAAGGTCTGTTTGGCTGTAAAAATGCGCTTTAAATGCGCGTTGCAGTCACAGAGGTTAATTGCTCAAATCCCAACGCGGACGGTCGGTCCATAAGGTTATGTTTGTCTTTTGGATTTTCAATTCTCAAACGTGACCTTAGTCCTCACTCTCACTCACTGAGCCACTGGAAATATATTGCATCACGCGCGAGTAGAGCGAGTAAAGTCTTTTCTCGATATTACGCGTTAACTAATAATTTTCTCCTTGAATTCCCACTAGCAGTCTGGCACCATTGCACGAAAATTATTATTATTATTATTATTTATTTATGGCGTGAACTATATTCTTTAAACTTGAATAGTCAAAGAAAAAGAATATCATATCATATTCTATTATATTGAAAATGATACTAATAATTCAACAACCTCTTATAAAAAAAGCCATAAAATCCTTGATTAATATCAGTTATGGAATAGTGGTGATTTTCATAAAATAAAATATATAATGAGTGAGCTCGTGTTTATTGAATTATAATTCAACTCGATATTTTAATTACACAATTTACAACATAATATAAAATACTCGAATCACCTACAATCCTGACCCAGTTTTTAATCACACTCACAATAGTTACATTGAGGATAAATCCATCAACTCATTAGCAATGCAAAGCTGAGTATCTCGTATGCTAGTTCAAAGTTATTCGATTTACATTAAAATTTCGAAATAGTCCTCCTTCTTATGACATGCGAGAATCACGATCCTTTACAAACTAACTATTATTCTAGGTTAAAAATTGCCATAAGATAAGTATTTGTTCTTTTAAGTGTACATTGATTTTTGTCCTTATTAAAACGTTATTTTTTCAGAGAGTAGGTCAAGACTTATTTCTTGCTTTGTTTGTTAGAAAGGTAACATTAAAAATCGTATTTGATAAAATAAGTAACTTTTAAATATAGTCAAACCCGTTTTAATTATAAAATAATCATCGTCGCTACGAAGTACAATGTTTCGTCCCCGAATCAGGATCATCTCTTTGACTGGCCCTGCCTTTTTAAAAATATTTTATTTGTGCTTCTTATTTTATAAAATTACAAATATTAACGTCTTACTCACCAACAAATTATAATTATAGCTGCAAGATTTAGGTGGATGTAATGGAATCAAGCTGTTTGCATGAGAAAGTAGATTGTTGGTTTCAGCAATTAATCAATACTTAGTCTGCAAAAGAAATTAAGTTCCGTAATGATTTATTAGCCTAATTTTGGATTAAGCAACAATTAGAGCCCCATAACAATGAGATAATATATTAGTTTTAGTACTTTCATTATTGAATATTATCTGCTCCATATTTAATATCTTCGCAACATATAAAGAAAAATAATCTCTTATTATACTAAGAATATTTATGGCAAGATTTTTGAGAAGTTGAAAGCTACTTTTGAGATTAAGGGCTTGAATGGTAGAACTTTTGAAAAATCAAAAACTTCTTCTAAGACTTAGAAGTTGTTTTATCTACTTGGATAGTTTTGTTAAAGTGTTTTGTCAGTTAGAAGAATTTTTAAAAAAAGTTGATATAAGCTCACTTTATTAGAATTTTTTTTACAAGAAGCAGAAGTACTATCAAAGCTAAACTGAAAAGAAAGAGAGCAAAACTGGGAGTCGGCGCCGTTTATGGGGTCTAAAAAGTTGTTTTTAAATCTATTTGAATAATTTTTGAAAGATTTCTTTTATATATTTTTTAATTAAAATTATGCGTTTACTTATTTTACTACATATGTGAAACATGTACAATTCAAGTGCTTAAGTGGATGAGAACTTTATATATGGAGAACTAACTCATAGAAACTTGACAAGTTGTGACCAACTTGTTACAATGAGAATTGATCGAGTACATCAAGTTCTATTTTTCCGACTAATTCAATTTTTCAAATATACTACCATAATCATTGGCGGACCCAGNATATATGGAGAACTAACTCATAGAAACTTGACAAGTTGTGACCAACTTGTTACAATGAGAATTGATCGAGTACATCAAGTTCTATTTTTCCGACTAATTCAATTTTTCAAATATACTACCATAATCATTGGCGGACCCAGCATTGAAGTTCAACCAGGACGAACGTTGACAATTGACCGTCGACGATCAACGATGGTAAGAACGAGGTTATTTATTAATATTTAATTAAATAAATTTACATGTAAATGTTAATCTTCTTAATTCTTGTTGTTTTCTTCAAATTCATAAACATATTCAAAAAAATGAATAAATAAATAAAAGAACTAAAACAGTAAGTGGAGCCCGAGACATATACTGGAAAAGAGTTAAACAAGATAAAACACTTATCAATCAAGAAGTTGGCCAATCTTGAACTTGGATTTCCCTAAAAAGCAGTAATTAAACGAAAAATGCATGCCAAAAATTGGTTCTTTTCTCAGAACTCCAAGTGAGAAAAGCATAAAAATTATTACCCAAACACTTCCCTAATTTCAAAATTAAGATTAAGATCCATCATCCATGACTCTCCATTATTTTCAGCATCCAAAAACACT
>CAIGRP010116084.1:0-11325 GCA_903798385.1 Fraxinus cuspidata
CTCTCTCTCTCTCTCTGTGTGTAACTATTCTTTGAAATGAAGCAAATTGTGGAGTGTGGACCAAACGAAACGGTGCATTATATATCGATGCAGAGAATACAAAAAACATGTCATGTGGCCTTCTCATGCGACTTGTAATTCTTATTCCTCGTACAACCCCACATTTTTGAGTCACAAAAAAGTTTAATGAATTGTGTGGAATGCAAGAACCATAAATTAAATTATTTTCTCATTACGTAATTTATTTATTTTTTCTATTGGATTCAGATTACTTTTACCAAATAATAGCTACTCGACATCTTTAAAGTTCAAGGGGTCCCTGGGGAGAGGGGCGGGGGAAAATGGTAATGTAGAACCTTGGTAACAGAGTACCGATAAGAAAAATACTGTAGGAGAGTCGAGTAGGGTGAGGAAAGGAAACGGGCATGGACAAAGGTATATCAAAATTTAAATCAAAAGAGATGAGGCTTGTCTACGCAATTTAAAAAATAACATCTTATTTCGTCTCTCTTCACCATGGTACTTTTCA
This sequence comes from Fraxinus cuspidata, assembly GCA_903798385.1. NCBI lineage: Eukaryota > Viridiplantae > Streptophyta > Magnoliopsida > Lamiales > Oleaceae > Fraxinus > Fraxinus cuspidata. The sequence continues at coordinate 530 of CAIGRP010116084.1, forward strand.
AAGTACTGATCTCAAATTTTAACAATTGCATGTCAATTTAGAAAAATATAAGTCAAAATTAACAATTAATTAAAATCATAAATTTTATGGGACCCGTAACTTTTCATCTACACATTCCATCAACTTTTATCAAAGTCTATTAAAAGTTTAATTTTTTTTTAATCTAATTCCCTTCTTCTAATGAGTTTTCTTGGAAGAATGAGTTGTAGGCAATTATGAGATATGTATAGAAAGCACAGTAAATGGCAACTTGTGACCATCAAATCAAGATATAATACAATTTGTAAGTTGCTTTCTACGTACCACTATTTGTTAAGCACTAAAGTTAGAAGAAACTTTGCCCAATTGGCCATTTGTATGGATATTTTTGGATGGAATTATAATCCCCCTTCACCAAGTGAAAGAAAAACAAAACTTACTACAATACATCCAATTTGGCAAATTTGTTTTTATTTGCCTTCAATTATGTATTAAAGCCCTGTTTGTTATACATTAAAATTCTCATTCTTCTACTTATTTTTAACCACACATTCTTCAATAAAATAATATTTTCCATCACATCAATAACTTTTCCATCTTTTCCAACCACACATTCTCCATCAATCTACTATTTCAGAATACATTCTTTCAAAATAATGTGGATCAAACACACCCTAGATATCCATAGTCGAGTATAGTAACTATGCAACAATGCAACATGTTTGACACTTTGAACTAGATAAAACTGAACAATAAATGATAATTTTTGTACACGTTTGTTTTTCTTCCATCATATGTACAAATAGGAGGTAAAACCAGGGCCAAGCCGGCTAGTCCTAGGATGGTCTGACTGACCTAAAACCTAGACACGTCTCAACTCGGGCCATGGAAAAGACGTCCTAGGTTTTGGGCTCATTCGGAACCAAAAAATGTATAAAAAAGTACATGATTTGACGTGCATGAAGACACTAAATTTTTAAAACTTCAAATAATTTCGATTTTCTAATTTTCAGCATGTCAAGTAATTCCCATAGATTATTTTCAGCAGGCCATTGTAATCTGCATTGACCAAATAGACAGCAAAGTAATTGAATTATGTTATTTTAGAATTTAGCATGAAATCCAAGGCAAAGGCATCATTATGCCGACGCTTGAGTTTATACAAACTGTTCCTCAAGATCTCATCTAGCTCGTGAGTATATCACACGACGGATTGAAACACGTTTAAAAGTTTAAACTAAAAAGGAGATAAATAAATTTACTCATTTATATTTTAATCTTTAATTTGCACTCCGTATTAGAGGTGAACAAAAACTACCAAACTGCAAAACCAAATCAAAACTATAGTATCGAGATTGTTGGTTTGAGTTCACGTGGATCCCGTCATTCCAATTTCATACTCATCCAAACCACTTTAAAATAGTTAGATTTAGATATTAATAGTTAAAAACGAATTGAAACTAAACTGAACTATTTACCTTATTTTAGAAAATTAAAATTATGTTACATAACAAAAGTTAGTTTAAGAACCGATAAAATGACATATTAAAATAACTTGTCGACTTTTTCTTTTTTTCTTTTTCCAAACATTGTAATTTCTTAAATTGCTTGATGATTGGATTTTGTCTTGCTTTGATTAAAATTTATCATCCATGATAAGTCACTTCCACAAATTCAGACAATTTTTCTCCATGAGTCACATTCAATACACTTTAATAAGAAACTTGATGAGAATACTATAAATTAATTCAAATTATTCATTTATATAAAGTTAATTTGCTAGCAATGAACTTATCTTAAAACTCAAGAAGCCTCGACAATGCATTTCAATACAACCGACCGTTCTTCATCTCTCGTTTTCCTAGTGTTAAAGGGGTAAAATTTTACGTCAATTAAATTTGAAAATAATAATCAATATCTAAGAACTTTGACTAATATTGGTTTTTTAAGATATAACTTCAAGATTTAACATGGCATCAAAGATCAACAAATGTAAACGATCAATTTGAGGAGCATTTGGATTTCAAAATTGGTGTGCTTAAACGAAGTATCATCTTGGAAGAATATTTAAAGTAAAATCCCATTCCGTTTTAAATACAAAAAATAGCAAATAAAACACAAGAATTTATAAACCATCCTAAACTCCCCCCTATAAAGCCCTCCCTATTTCAAGAAATCCCTCTCCTTGAGCTAGACAATGAGTCAACATTCATTCAACTATTTATATTCGTGATTTTTTGCCCTGGTTTGAGGACGAGATGATTCCTTTCCATTAACACCAGATCCAAGGGGATCATTACTTCTCTTAACGAGGTAGATCTTTAAAAAGGAATTCTTGAACTCGTGAAATGTTTTTTTTTTTATTAAAAACATGAATTTAGAAAATCTTTGCGCTAAACAATATCGTCTACACTTGTATGATGACCCCACCTCTTTTTAAAAGTTATGGTTACAAAGTTGTGATGGTATTGCCATNAATGTTTTTTTTTTTTTTTAAAAACATGAATTTAGAAAATCTTTGCGCTAAACAATATCGTCTACACTTGTATGATGACCCCACCTCTTTTTAAAAGTTATGGTTACAAAGTTGTGATGGTATTGCCATTATGGGTTCAAAGTTTCAAACTAAGCTAAATAGATACATTGTATCAAGCCAATCTTCCTTTATGCCACCCTTTTTTCACTTATAAGGAATTTTATGACAGACGTGAGAAAGAAAAACACGGCTAAGATGACTTTTTTCTCTCTTTCTTTCTTTGTTTTTCCCCCCTCTTCCGGTTCTATTCAGAGTCATAAATTTCTAAAAACGCAGCCTCATATTTGGCTGAAAAACATGGAAATTTGGAATAATACAAGTCAATAAAGGGAGTTTGTGTTTCTTCCTTGTCCAAATCAACAAAATTGACTGGAAAATATTCCTAGCTATGTTCACTGTTCTATTTGTGGCCAATCCCTTGGGTCCAAGAGGCAAGAGCTATAGGATCATGAAAGAAGATTGACTATGTCATCAAATGTTCTAAGGTCTACGAGTACGTCGAATAGAAACGCATTTTTGGTTGATTTATTGTTAATTAACAATATAATGGTTGAAAAATATTGTGCTAAATTTTTCCATCAACCACTAAAAACCATTGTGCAAAGTTCAACGACCTTGAAGATTTTTTTACCCAAATTCAAATATAGGTGTAAATTTAGATTAAGCATCCGTCCAAGCTTTCTTTATTTATTTTTTTGGTTTTTTTTTTCCAAAGTCTTAGCGAGTAATAAATAAAAATTTAAAGAAAAGTTACTGGGTGCGGCGTTTAGTTGAGATCAACCTCGATTGTACTTTTTATTACTTTTTTCTACAAGGATCGGTGAGCAACCCGACCTGCACTGGACGTCTAGTTTGGCCAAAACCAATCAAATTAATGTTACGGCTATCATGGAACTTTAGAGAATTTAAAACGTGTTTGATTGACTTTATTTTACATGAAAAATATTATTTTTTAGGGAAAATATTTTTCTCGAAAATAAGGAAAGTATTTTATTTAGGGATGAGTGTTTTTTATTTTTTGGGTAATTCACTCAACTCTCTCTCATCTATTCACTCTGTTACATCTACCCATCAATAAAAAATGAATAAGTATAATATTTTTTAAATTGAAAACTAAATCAATCAAATATATTTAATTAATAATTTTCATACAAATAAGTTCTAAACAATTGAATTGCTTAAAATTTATTTTCTTTCCATTTAAATTTCTCAGTGTCAATCTAACGCTTCCTCGGGTGTTCAACTCGCAAATTTATGATTACAATTTAAAGAAGGAAAAATTTCATTAGTAAAACTTTAAGTTTGACCAATTTCAAATCTAAGAAATAAAGTTTACTTTTTCAAAAATCAGATATCAATTTAAATTTTATTTATTAAATAATTAATTAAAAATTATTTTATTAATTAAATATATTAGGATCACAATATTATATAATTTATGATCATGGTTATGTATTAGTCACAATTACAGACGCCACAGTCACATACAACAAATTTTATAGGCCACAATTTATTTCTCGATGACAAATTGAATAAATTAATTGGTCACACATTATCTTTTTGTCACAAATCACAAATTTTATGATCCACAACTTATTTCATGATTACAAAATATCAAATCAATTTGTCACAAATTATCAAATTAATTGATCACAAATTATTTTTCGAATACATATACAAAAAATTATAGATCGCAAATCACAAATTATTTCATGATTATTAATTATCAAATTAATTGGTCACAATTTACCTAACTTTAAGTCACTACTACAAATTTAATCACAATCACACAATTTTCTAGGTCACATACTATTTACTCAGCACAAATTAACAATTTATTGGTCACATTGCCCAAATAATTGGACACCAACACTCACCCGACCCCCACCACCACATTCATATCGCCGCCTACCGACAACCACCAAAAGCCACGCACCTCACAGCACCACGACAACGTGTAACAATAGAAGCACCACCGCCTACACCACCACCCACCACCCACAAACAATCACCAACAAACCACCACAGAAAATCACCACTCACATATCAGAATACCACCAACACCACTACCAACCTGAGATTACTGCACATCAGATAACCACTACCCATAGATCAGAATATCTACACCACCACCTGCACTATCACCATTTGCAAACTGCAAAAAAAAAAAAACCACCAAAAACTTCAACCGACCAGATCGACTAACGCCTGCAGCGAGGAAGAAGGGACTCGAAAGCAACAGGTCTTAGTACACTCCTGTGCCTCGAGCCTGGAGTACAACGTGAAAAGTGCTTTGCAATGGCACTGAGCATCGTTGTGAAGCGCCTCAAAACGCTGCTCAAGCGCTGTGAAGGGCGTTCACAGCTGCGAGTGTCGCTCTCTCCAGCAAAGCGACATTGTGATAACTTCGTCAGAGAGAGCGGCGTCGCTTGATGGTGGTTTGGTAGCCGGAGAGGGAAGACTGAGGATATGATGGAAAAAGAAGGGAGAGAAAATGGATGTAAATGATTTAGGGTTGGGGGTGGTTCCTAGATTTATTTTATTTTATAATATTAAATAATAGAAATATTAAATAATTAATTATAATCTGAATTTTGAATTAAAAACTTGTAATGGTTGATAGTTATTAGGCCCCCTACATGACCTGGGTTAACCTCACTACAAAAAGATGCACTGATTTCAAAAGAGAATTGAGTATTTTTCAATTTATTTATTTTACTTTTACCTATTAAAACCTTTTAAAATAATGTGTTACTCTTCATTGAAACTTATTCACTAAAAAGGTATTAAAATCCAACAAATAAATATCCCCGTGAAGTTGCTACCTGGCAAAATGGTAAAGAATAGGTTAAAAATATTAAAATCTTGTCATGGTCTTGATCAAACCAGACTCTTCTTAGTCTGAGCTGCCCCCAACGAGTTAAAAATAATAGTACTTGCATTTGGGAGCTATATAACCTAATCACGTGTCGAGTTTGTTGTCGACAGTAACTAAAAGCTAAACTCGGGAATGGTTGATAATAGGTATAAAGCTACCCTTTTTTTTTTCATTTCCTCTCTTCCACTTCCACCCATCGGCCACGGCTGCCCAGTACTTGTAGAAGTGCTTAACCTCTTAAACCTATCACCAGAGAGGAGTACATGTACGGGTTCTATACTTCTATCCCTTCAAGAGATCGAATTTTTCTTTGGATAAAGGTTGAAAGCATCAGTACAAAAGCACAAGGGATCCAGATACTGCGTGGATTTTTACTTTTAAGTAAATATGAACTTATTTTAAAATTGACTCTTGTTCTTAGTATCAATAAGTCACTTATTAACAACTTACACCAATAAAAGAAACTTATTTCAAACAAACAAATTTACTTACAAATGAACTTTTTAAGATTAGCTAAACATTCTATAGGTGGCACAATGATGAGGAAGAAAAAACTGGCTCTTGCACTAGGTACTCTCTCCGCTGCCTAACCACCTTGAAAGCAGGTCATTACGCCAACAACTCTAACTAGCAAAGGGGAGGTAATCATCTCAAGTAAAGAGAAGGCTTACTGATATAACAAGGAAACGACTAAAAGTCTAAACAACCTAAGAGCAGGGAATAAGCGAACCTAAAATTGGGTTCTTGTTTTTCCTCGTGTCCCCCGCACCCTATGCTCCTCCCTTTCCTCAAACCGTAATCTTTTCTATACAGGAAAAAAAAAATTATTTAGGGGAATAAACCACAAGCATTTGACATGAAAAGCATTCTAGTCCTCAATTAAAAAAAACCACATCAAGCAACAGCATAAATCCAAGTTTTATAGGTCACGATGACAACAACAAAGTGCCTATGCAAAGCAGTAAGTGTACGTAACACCAACCACAAGAGAACACATGCATAGACCTGAATAATACATTGATCATCGTTTGAAATAGATACCTGAATTCAAACTCCTGTACTTTATTAGATCAAATAAAAGAAAACCACAAAAAACCAAGGATAAATAGCTCCCGATCAGTACTTCAACAATAAACTTCAATCCTGCAAAAGAAATAGCAAAGTTATGATCAGATATACAGGTTAATGATACAAAACCACACAGAAAAGATGGACAAAATTGAATATGCTGACAGAGTATGCGTTAAAAACTATGGAAGGAAAAGCAAGCATTCATAGTTGTAAAGTAGAAAATATTTAAAAGACAAGTTAGTAATCATGTTAACGCAGCCTTGATCAACGACTTTTCAAATTAACAAATACCTCAAAAATATTTATGTTGCCTAAATTGTACCTGGCGAGAGAGTTAGAAGGATAGGAATTGTTGCACACGAGCTAGTAGAGAGAAATATTCTGTACACGAATTTTTTTTTTTTTTTTGTAATCTTTGCACATTCCAGGCATGGAAAATGTATAATAAATGCACAAGATCTTATTTCACCAGCAAGTAGAGAAACATGGATTCAGAATGATTAGTCAACAATCTGAACAATGCTTCCCCAAAATGAATGGGTTTATGAATTTTTAGCACATTATCAGCTCAATAATTTTTCATATATATGAAAAAGAAAACCTAAAAGTTACAAATTAAGACCAGGTATAGAAAGATTAAAGTCACAAAGGGCAAATTAAAGTAACATAATATACCTCATCATCATCATCATCGTCCTCATCTTCATCTCTGTCTTCCTTCTTCTTCTTAATACGAGTTGTACCTCCCTCCTTGCTGATGGGTAACTTCATTGCTCCAAAAGGTGTATCAACGTCGATGTTCCCTTTCATTGAGTAACCAGTACCTCTTCCTCTGATCATATCCCAAAGAGCAGAACCGCAATCCTTGGGCCTAAAGGTGATGGGAATGTCAATGTAGGTGATTCCATTCTTCTCAAGTTTAGCAGTTTTTGCGAGTTCAACGCAGCCAATGCTCACATCACATAACCAAACCTCATAGTCAAGTGCATTAAGCCCTAGGTCAAAATCATTCTTGTTTTCCAACTTCAAATGAAGATTTGCAACAGTTTCTTCAAACGAGAATTTCTCGAATTTAATTTTATCAATATCGATATCCGGCTTGTAAGGTATGGGGATTTCTCCAGTCTTCTCAAGGGGCAAAGTAAGCCTTCCAAAAACTGGCACATCCACTATGAGATCAACCTTGATTTTGTAAGGAATAATGCTTCCAGGCTTTATGTCATCATATGTGCTCTTGATATCATCATATATCAGACAAACTGGTATCTCAACAGTCTCGGAACCATGTGCATGGATCGTCCCAGCATCAGGAATCAAGCCAGATACTAGCTTCCTCCCGTCACTCTCAATTAAGTAGTTTATGTCAATAAGGGGGATGGGAATAGGATTAGGGTTCTTCACAAGTATATCCACAACTATATCGGCCTTTTCAAGATTGATGTGAGGAATGTGGATCCCAGTTACATCTGCTGTTGGCTTCCCAAATCCTATTGTTTCCTCAATTTTCTCACCAATATCGTGGATGAAATCCTTAACCATTTCAATAAATCCACCCTTTTCTTCATCTTTCTTGTCTTCCTCATTCTCTCTGTCTTTGACTCCCCTCTCAACTACCTCTGGTTTATCATACGAAGCCATATCTGTTCTGGATATTGAAGGAATTAAAAATTGAATATAAATAGTTGTATAAATTCACTTGGCATGGAAGAGGAAAGCACGGAGTCATCAAGTATAATTCAAAAGTGCAGGGTTGCGTCTATGTTCCATAAACATTTCCCTTTCATGTCATCCAACGAAGTGTTAAAACTACACAACAATAAACATGAACCTAGAAAATGTCCCAGAAGATCACAGGGCTGAAATATATCATATTAACCAAATTTATGATGCCAGAATGAATAGTGAAATAGACCCTTCAAATCAAGAGTCATTTCCAAATGAGTAATGCCATTTAGTACTCCTTAGCATCAATCTAGGTGGCATTCAAGAGTCATTGATCGATAGATGATCTTAAATTAGGGACATGAGTCCCAACTAAAATGACCTATCATCTACATAACATTATTCTTTCCATATAAAAAATGATAGATATTTGCTTGATTTAGACGCTAAAATTGTTTTCGGAAAGTCAAAGTTCCAAATCGACAACAATGAAATGCAGAAACCGTGCGATTACGGAAAAGGGGTAAAGAAATCTTCGAAAGATCAAGGCTCCTTTTGAGTATAATCCAGAGCCTCAAACACAGTCATCTATCCTCTTTTATTTAGAAGGTCGATGTACAATTGCCCCAGAATCCAAAATCGTAATAGAAATGTAAAGAGGTGCACATCAGTGGATCTAAACAGAAATCCAAGATCAATGAGTGAAACGATTAGCAAATTATAATTTATTATCAAATAAAAAGCTTGATGAAATCAAACGATCAGCACAGAAATATACATCCATATCCATAATCCATAACATAAAAACAGCAATTAGGAAATGAAGATTTTACCCTAGACCCAGACAAGTGAAGCGGTGAAAAGTTTTGATCCGAGAGTTAAATCAGAATCGACTCTTGCGGAACGGTGTTTCGTACTCTATAAATGATATGATAGTGTCGAGTGAAATTTGCCAGTACTCGCGGCTACACGCGTCCAATCCGCGTATAATTAATGATTGAACACCCATGTGTTATCCACTATTCATACCAGTTGGTCGGCAGATATTTGTTGTTGTTGATTGCATTGGTTGGATTACACACAGCGGCATTCATACATTTTAAAAATCATTAAAATTTATCTTTTACATTAAAAATCCGAATTTTAACAACACATGATGTCAACAAAAGTTGTCAACCATATTTGTACAATTAGCTTTATTGTTGTTTCCAATGATTTACGTCGTTTGAACCCATTATCTTAAAAAATTATTTTTGTAAATTACTTCTTCTATCAAATATGTAGGGTTACTTTTTCTTCTAAAAAACACTTACTTTCTTGTGAAGTGACTTTTATTAGCATCACTTAAAAGGTAAATTTACTTGCATGTTAAGCCACGATAACTATTAAAATAAAGGTAATATCACCACAAATTTTACTTGTTATACCGCATTATAATCACACCACAATTAAAACATATTTTCGATAAATGCACCCAACAAATTTATAATTACAATCATAACTCAATAAAAATTAAAAGGGCAATATATATTGCGACCACAAATATTATTTCTTATACCACTTCTATGCACATCCTAATTAAAATATATTTTTCATCAACATACCAAAACAATTTTATAACTGTAACCTTAACCTAATTCAAAAAAGAAAAACAAAAAGTGTACATTTCCCTTCCCTCCAGTCAACAACAATCTTCTGTCGACAATAAAAATATGATCAATGAAAGAACCTCTAATATTGCATCAAATAGGCTTCATCGAATTGAATTATCTCTTCCTCTCCAGGGTATTCTTAAGAAATATGCTACTACGACAAGAACAAGAAAAGTTAGTTGGTCTAACGCACATGTCAAAGATATTTGATGTGGACATCATCGAGACTTAATTTTTATTATTATTGGGCTTTATCATTTATATTTTCTATTATTTGGTTTGTAGTAGTGGGTTGGCCCAAAATCATCACTTAACTAGATTTTTACTATTTATATGATTTTGACATTATAATTTAGACAGTGAATGATTTGATGAAAAATTAAGATTGGTCGTTGCCACATTTCCCTTTTCCCTACGTTTCTTTTTCTTCTTTGCCGTCTTCTTCTTCCTTCTCTTCTTCTTCTTCTTCTCGGTTTGAATTTTAATTCATCCTAAATTCTAATTCATTCTATATCAAATTTGGTGAAATAAACTATTAAAACACTCTGATTTTGCTATACAAGTAGCAGTTGTTTCTTGCCTTAGTGAAATATTCCGAATTACAACACCAGATCCCCCTTTATGTGATGAAATAATGCAAGATGTTTTTCCCTCGATTATATTATCAATTGCATTTCTCACGAGCATATCCATCAATTTGTATGCTACGTTAGTTAGGATACTANTTTCTTGCCTTAGTGAAATATTCCGAATTACAACACCAGATCCCCCTTTATGTGATGAAATAATGCAAGATGTTTTTCCCTCGATTATATTATCAATTGCATTTCTCACGAGCATATCCATCAATTTGTATGCTACGTTAGTTAGGATACTAGATACTACGGCTAAGGCGAAGTATTGCCCTATCATGTTGGACCTAGATTGTGAGCGTATGATAATTGACATGTTCCAACACTCTCTTGTAACTTTAAGCGAAAATCATTTAGGGAATGTCTTCACATCCATAGAGACTATC
>CAIGRP010116090.1:0-20982 GCA_903798385.1 Fraxinus cuspidata
TTAAATGTTAAAAATAATAATTACTGAATTATTTAAAATAAAAATTTAAAATATAACAAATGTGATTATTTATAGTTAACACGAAATATATTACAACAAACAACCACATACCTACATTAATATTTTCCTTAATTTAACGTAATTATTTATTTAGTAATTTATGTATTTCTCAAATAAATAGATAAATAATATTTAGAATAATTAAATTACTAAGAATAAAAAAAGATAAGAAAATGATTAAACACTATTCATTTGGAGTAATGTTTGGAGATGAATTTTAGTTTGGTGCAAGATTTGGTGCAAAATTAGGTGCAGCGCTAAAGATGGCTTTAGAATGTCCAAGAAAAGCCCTTGAGTGGTGTCATCGACGTCTAATTTGGTAGAAGGGCAATGGCACTAATTTGATTGCGATGGTGGTTGGTGATGGTGGTTTGATTATGAAGGTCGATTTGACGTGGGTTGAAGGTGAAGGTGGTGATAGTGGTTTTACCGTGGATGATGGTGGGGGATTTAGGTGCATTAAATGTGAAGGTGGTGGTAACCTTTGGTTTGAATGTCAATGGTGGTGGTGGATTTGAGGTGACAATGGCAATTTGAACGGTGTTGATGGCTTGGCATGAGGTGAAGAGTGTTTATGACTGATTAATTGGATAATTTATGATTAACAATTAATTTGTGATCTAATAAAATTTGTGTTTTGCGAATGTAATTGTGATTTACAAATTGTATTTTTGTGACTATGATCTTGTGTAATTTGTGATCGTGACTATAAATTGTGCTAACGTGACCGTGACCTAATTAATTAAATAATAGGTCACAATATTTTATCAAATGTTACAAAATGTGACTACCTGATTTTGGAAAACAATTCTAAGTAGTTTTTTTTATAAATGTATATTGAAACATTTGTAGTTATATGAAATGTTTCCGTATCTTTACTTTAAAAAAACTACACGAAAAATTATCTCACTTAGCATCTTGAGATCCACCGAAGACATTGGTCACTCGAGTTACATACATAATATAATGCACGAACGTTTTGAGTTAAACAAACCTCAAAGGTGTAATGAAAAACATCTCACTATATTGTTTCACAAACACTGTAATCAAATCATTTCTTAGAAATATTTACCTGTTTATGCACGAGAATATAATTATCATCGCCATTAACAAAATATTTCAACATAACATGGCACATGTGACTCATTGCTATGGGATCAAATGGAGTCCTCCTCACCATGCAAATTATTGACTCTAAACCATTAAATTGGGGTAAAAAAAAAATCATACAAGACTTATCTTTAGAGTGAACTAAAATCTGTCTATGTTACCAGATATTGTTAAACCATTCAATCTCTTGCTGCAAAGTTAAATCAAAATCCATGAATCAAGGCCACAGTAACTTGCAAAACCACCATAAAAAGATAACCGCCGGCACCACCTTTAATCTATGAAATTGAAATGGAACTTTAAGGCAAAAATCACACCTGGTTTACTATTGTAGCATTATGTGGAAGAAGTGGACGCTGAACTTCTTGAATCGCCGACAGCATTACAAAGAGTTGGTCATTATAAGGAGTTCAACCAGAAGCAAAAAACTTCACGCGTTCTTATTGAAACTAAAAGATCGGTAGCAGCTTGTGCTTAAAAGGAATCTTCATTAAACTGTCATCCTCGATTCCTGCAAATACTGCCCAGATAGATTCTACTCTCGGAAGCTCAAGGGCATACATTTCAAGCCTGTATATCAGTATTATTTCTGATCTAGTAGTGGCGTAAATGATCTAGCCCGTGGATCTAATGCTTGCTCAATTTAGTGCAAAAAGAAATTTGATTACTAACCATTTCTCATTTATGTTACCAAGTGACACATAAGAACAAAAATAAACTGTCTGGATAGTGAAATGATTGATTTTCCCCAGTTAGACCAAACAAAATTAGCTAGCTAGCCATTCACAATATTAAAGATTGGAAACTGCATTTTACCTATCGTATGGCAGAACTAAAGCACTGGTTTCCGACTACAGCAAATATCTTGATGATCGAGTAGTTTCCTTGCTCTAAACTTATGAAGGGGTCAGAAATTGTTTGGGTGATCTTCACCTTATCAGCATTAAGTACAAGACCGTAATAAACAGTAGACAATACTTTGAAACAAAATTTTTTACTTCTTTTTCCTTTTTGGTACTATCCCATGTTGTCCAATCTACGTCAAAAATCAATCAAAAAGTAAAATGTGTTCCAAGAGTTCTTTTCAGTTGCAAGACCCATCCGTAGAAACATGGAATGATGCTATAACTAGAGACACAGAAAAAGAAATTAGTGCTTCAGCAAAAGAGAAGTGTATGTTGTTATCAGGTTTATGATGTACGAAATCCAAATGATCCTATGAAAGTAACATACAAGTTAGATTGATGTGCATTCAATGCATATTTGTTTTGTAGTATTGGACGGGAAGATTTAAGCTTCATTTTTTTTCTCTAATTTCAAGTATAAAATAACTTAGAGAAAGAAACTACAATCAGCTAACAAAAGGTTGAACTGTGTCACACATGCCTGGATTTTTCATGCACCAGAGTGGCTGAATGGGTTCAGCACCTATTCCCCTTGTTACCATTCTATATCTCCACTCATTCAACCGATTTGTAGCCTCTGCATATCTTTTCTTTCCGGTTTCATCTCTGTTCCCGGACCATAATGCTTCACCCATTGCTGATGCTCTAGGCCATATCCGTGAATCCATAACACTGGAGTCCGCTTGCTCTGACCATAATGCCACCTCCCCTCCCAATACCAGCTTCGACTCTGTCTCACTCAAACCATATGTTATATCGTAGTTATAGATAGTTTGCCATGTTTTGAACGGTTCACACCATGATCCGCCATTACCTGGATCGGTACCCATTGGCTGATCATACTGACTATCATTTCCAAGAAAACCTCCATGTCCACAATCCAAGTAATAGAAGTCTGAGGATGATACAATGACACGGTAACCAGACGCAACAACTCTTTTAGTGTTATTTGACCCTTTGTTCCATGTTTGCAGAATAACATTTGCTGGAGGAAGAACTGAAGGGCTCACTTTGATAATAGAATCCAATAACACATCCTCCCAGTAAATAACTGTCCGGTTTAGGGAGGTAATATAAGGTAAGGTAGAATTAACAAACATTTCAAGAATCTGACTAAGGGTTCCATTCTTAGAAAGGAAAGTTTGAATTGAAGAATCGACTTTCCAGCAATTCGGAATGATCTCATCAGCTCCTGCATGATAGAAAGAATCAGGAAACATGGTAGCAACATCCTTGATGACATTTTTGACGACTTCATAGGTCTTGGGGCTTAAAGGATTCAGTTGACCGGTGCCCGGTTCAGACGCAAACCGGTCGGCCCATTCGGCTTCTGCAGGCCACCAGAACATGTTTGCACAAGTGATGATCTCGGGGTAAGCTTCAGCCCATGATCCTGTATGTGCTGCAAATATGGAAATGACAATAGGTTGCTTAGCATACTCACGAGATGCTAATTTGTACGGAATTACAGATGTAAGCAAGCTTAAGTTTAGATTGTTTTATCTATGAGATGACAAATACTGAGCTACTAATGCAGTTGGCACTAGTAACATGTGCTAAAGATATAGAACAATACTCTTAATAGAGTGTAACTAACATACAGTATTTACTTTGTTATAAATACGTATCTCCACAAGATAAAACAGTTGTGCAACTTAATACCTAAACACAGATCATTGTACAAGATAATAATAATTCAGCGTTTAAACGATGAATAAAAAATGAGGGTGGCATTTTGATCTGGTTGGAGAAAATTTTGAAAAGTTTGGAAAAAGCCCTTTAAATGATTTTACATAATAAAAATAATAACACTAAAGTAAGCAATATTATTTTTTACTTGGCAGGTTGTAGGAATACCATTTTGAAAAATTCCTCAAAATTGTGAAACTGGAAACTATTGCCAGTCCTTAAATTCCAGAGAGAAACAAGAAGCACATATATGGTTAAGCTTATTTTTTTATATATATAAATGACTTCTATAGTTGATTAAAGTCGAAAATTGTTGGGCTGCAAGCACGCATGGCTTCACTAGTCAAGATTAGGCAGCAGCAATCATTACGTTCACCGCCAAAATTAACCAACACACTATGAGTGCAAAGTCAGGCTACCAACCGATCAGAAACCTTGACAAGGCTGTGGTGGCTCGAGTATGACGTAAAAACCTCGGGTGGACCTAACACAAAGCCAATTTAAACCAACAAAAACTAAAGTTCACCTATATCTGCACACGCCTTGAGGGGACGTCAATCCATGATTGAAGTAGAAGCCAAATGTCGAATCCCAGACTTTCCTACAAATACCCCGAACACTTAAGGAAACATGTAAATTTGTGTCATCCTAAGGTCTCAATATATACCTCAACTCAAGCTTGGACTGCTGCAACCCATCATCTCATGGTCGAATAAGTTACTCTATTATTCATTCATTCTATAGGACTCACGCGAATATCAAAAAATTTGAGCGGTTGCTACGTAGAATTTGATATCAACAATAAGTTATTTATCCCATTCCTTCACTCCGTTTCCCCAAAATATCTATTTCTTTATCTTCAACTCCATAAACACCACCGCCCCCCACCATCAATCACTATTTGAATCACCAAACGCATTTATTTACTACAATAATAAAAATTCAAACGCATTCATTTTCCATCACAGAAAAAAGTGGTTAATCGACAAATTTTACTCACCGGGCATGTCAATTTCAGGCACAATTCGAACACCATATTCCATCCCAAACTCCACCACCCGATTCACGTCCTCCGCCGTGTACTTCATTTCTTCGCCGTACGCTCCTTTTTCGGCCAGATCCGGCTCCGACGGAAGCACCAGTGGAAATGAATGCGAATCCGTTATATGCCAATGAAACACATTCAGTTTATTCATACTCATCGCCTTTACGAGCCTTAACAAATCGTCCACTGGGTAATAATTTCTTGATGTGTCGAGTACGATTCCGCGGTGTATAAAAAGTGGTACGTCGGAAATGTACAACCCGGAAGCGACAATTGAGGGTTCTGAATACACTAATTGAGAAAAAGTTTCCAGTCCGCGCATTGCGCCCCATACAGTATGGGCGGAGAGTGTGGCGTTTGTAGTCCCGGAGGAGGGGATTGTGAGGGTGTAGGACTCGTCGACGCCGTGAGTTAAAGACGAGGAGAGGTCAGTGATGGTTATGATCAACAATTGAAGTGGCGGTGCTGACGTCAAGTTGAGTGGTGGTTTGATCAGGGGCTGGTGGTGCTCCGTCAAGACTTGACGGAGATAACGGTCAACGGCGGTAGTTACGTAACGGTGGTGAGGGTTTGAGATTGTGAAGTTTGGGGAGAGTAGGATTGCCTGTGGGTGGGTCCAGAGAAAGGTCGTGGGCTGCGGCCATACGTTGATTGGGTATCGAACTGCTGAGATTCTAGGGATGGAGGAACATAATATAAAGATAGTGACTACGGACAAAGGGAGAGGAAATGAGAATTTAGTGTTACCCATTTTGGCTTTCTATTCTTTTGAGTTTTGCTTATTGGAAACGGATCTTTGAACTACAATAGCAAGTCTATTTATATCTTTCTTTTGTCCCAATCCCCATAGATAAGGGGTTTTTCTTTTAGGATCCGTTTGATTGCAAGAGTAAATTTGAGTAGAAAGAAAATGAATTATATGGAATTGAATTGTCTAGAATTATTTTCCTGTGAATTGTTACTTAATTGTGTTTGATTGATATAAATGTTGAAATTTTGAATATTTTGATATTCGTTTTGACTTTATTTTTTATGGAAATTGTCCATTAAATGAAATTTTTTTTACAATTGTTCATAGAATTTGTTTTCATTGCAAAAAAAAGGAAAAGAAAAAAAAAACTAAACTGGAAACCATTTTCTCACCAAACTATTGAGAAAACCAATTTATTGAATTCATGGAAAAGGGGTCACGTGGAGGGGAGTTGGGTGGAAAATATTTTTCATGAAAAATTTTGGCTATCAAACATGACAGAAGTGGGAAATGAAATTTCAATTCCATAAAAAAAAGGACCTATCAAACAAGTCCTCAGTTTTACTTTTTTGTAAAAGAGTTTTATGAAAAAATTACTTTAGGTCAAATTTTTCTAAAAACATTTTTAACCCAACAAAATACTTTCAAAAATTATTTACTATGTTCAAAAGCGCTTCTTAGAGCATCTTCGATTGTGATGTAAAATTGGCATCTCTCTAATTACTTTTGCCATCCAAATTTACGTTCCGATGAATCTAAATTCAAATTCTACTCCAATAAAAAAATCTAAAAAAATTGGGTGCAAGTGGTACACTAAACAAATACCACATTTATATCTTTTCTATGATCTCTATTTGGTGTGGAATTAAATTCAAATCAAACAACTTTTTCAGCTACACATTTCATCGATTTTTGTCAAAATTTACTAAAAATCTGAATAGCCAAGGTATAATTCTATTTGATTTTAATAAATAAAACATGCCAGCCAGGTATATTAAGTAACTTATTTGCATGACTAAGACTTCAAAGAGGGAGATTTTTATCAACAATTAGGAGATTCCGAAAAAGAAAGACGTCAAAGAGAACATGTTTGGTCTCCGTCAATTTGGAGTCTAGTTTTTGCCCATATTCCACGATTAAAAATTCTCAATCTGTAGCCTTCTTGTGCTCAAATGGTCCTCCTCAAATGGTCTTCCTAGAACAACATTTTCATTCCTTATAATAAGTTTATAATCTTCCAATACAAATATTACTTTTTAATCAAGAGGGCAGGTAAACTTCTCGTATATTGTCAATATATTTAAATTTCATGATTTGATTTTTCTTTCCTAAGACTACTCAACTCTATAATATATATTAAACAAAGTTATAACTAACATTGCCAAATTCAATTTTTCAAAATTTTGGCATAATCAACTCACATTAACAATAGTGAAATATCATAAGATCCTTAGTTAAGGCCCGTTTGACATGAGTTTCAAAAAATCAAAATGAACTTTTGAAACCCAAAAATTGTTTTTGAGTTCATTTGACTAATTTTATAAAAAAGCTTCTGATAATTAGAAGAGTTTTTCAAGAATGCTAATTCAATGTGACTTCCTTTATAACCATTTTTAGAATATAAGGTGCTTTTAAAAATTAAGGTAACATTCTCTAAAAATTCTTCGGTAAAAAGCCAAAATTAAGCCAAACGAGCCCCTTAATAGCTCATTGGGAAATCGTCCTAGTATAGGGCCACCATGCTAAGAGCAAGAGAAATTCCAAATTTTCTCAGTTCTAAGTAGAATATGAGGAAAATCCATTAGTTAATTATGATAAGAAACGCTAAATATACAAGGGGGTTGACACCCTCATGTACACTCCCCCTTACAAGAGGAGGGGCCCATGGACAATAAAATAATTGTATTGTCCCTCCCTCCCCCTTTTGTGAGGGGGGCATGTACACAGGGGTTGACATGCAGCAAATCTCATTATGATGGGGCCATGGAAATGCTCAGTTGTGAGCTTTTCTTTAAACAATATTGGTTAACACTCAAAATACACAAGGGCGGCACAAGGCTATCCCTTCATCGATGCCTCCAAGAAAAAATTGACTTGCCTCGTATAGAATCTTTAGAGACTTTTGATATTAAGATTCTTTGAATGAGTTGATGCCAATTGTATGCACAAGGTGCTTCTCAGATTATAAAGATCGATAATGGATACCCGGGAAGATCTAAAGCAACTAAATCTTGATCGGTACATTTTGAAAGGAGAAAAACTGTGATCAAGCAACCTAATAGAATTCTCTATTACTTCTGCAGACCAAATCAATAGTTCGCAGTGACGAGAAAAATGGAGAACAAACCTTACAGATGTCTTTATTAAAAGAAAGGGGAAACAACAAGATCAATACATAAAAGATTCGACCAACCCGCTTTCCGCTTCCAAGCACACCCTTTCATTGGTTAGAATATAACATTGATCGTTGGTAGAGAACCTCAAACACTTTCAAACTTTCCATGCTTCTTCACCTTCGTATCACCATCTGAAATGGCATGTGAACGCTCGAATTCGACCATCGCATCAAACCACGAGCCAGTTACTGTTGATTGATCTACAAGAAATAATCAGGTGTTCTTCGAGTTACATCAGGTTCCCCTCTCCTTGGAGCTGGCTCAAACTGCAACAGTCAAATCACAAGCCATGTCGGTAATTAACCCGCATTGCACCAAAATACAGAGAAAATATCACTCAACTGATAATTCATTATGTCTCAGATTCTCGAGGATAATTAAATGTCAAAATAGGGTTGTCACACACATATGGAAGGAGGAAGGAGGGAGAGAAGGGAACCTGGATAAATGTATGCTCTCTATTATCATCAACTTCCAGAATGGATGCCATATTCCCACAACGATAACAATAATTTGGTGCACTGAAAATTGTGACAACCTTTTGTTCCTGAGATAGATGTCAAATTCGAACACGAAAACCCACTTCAACTAATAGCACAAGTGATAAACGAGTTAAATAATGTTACAAGAAAAAATTTACATGGGACCAGTTGTATCCCTCCATAACCAACTGATGAGCTCTAGCAATTAGGTTTAAGCTGTTGGTATGATTGAATTGCTCTGATATGTCCTGGAATAAGTACAGTCCATGGTATTGATTAGATTAATTTAACGAGATGGGAAAAAACCTCCAATAAATAGATGAAGGTACCTGGCCAAATGTGTATCCTGCACCACGGGGGGAGATACCCCAACCACATCGATCATCAGGGTCAGACCATAAAAGATCACACATGGGACCTTCATGTGGAACTTCTTGAACACGGTCAAAGTTTCTTATATTATCAAGGGTTTCAATAGAGGGGGACAGTCCACCATGCAGACAAAATATTTCTGATTCAACCTATTGATCAGAACACTGGGTCAGAATCAACTTGCAAGCAAAATAAACTTGTTATAAAATGTGTTACAATTATCATCTGAAGTTTGAAATTAACACGAGTTTCAACTCATGGTTCTTTTACAATATACTCCCATACAAAAGTTGAGAAACCTGTACAGAAAGACCAAACTAGAGCTTGTTTGGTACAAATTCAAATCAGATTTTAATCTAAGTCAAAATCAAACAGTCAATATTAACCACATCTTTCATAGGCCCCACAGCTTTTTAACCACACATTTCAAAAACTTCTATCACAATCTACTAAAAATTTAATTTTAATCTCTACCAAACACCCCCTAAAACTTTTGTTGCATAAAACAGAATGCATTTCCCAATGGTTCAAGTATTGACAGATTTAAAATTGATAAGAAGGCATTTACAATTGTTAGAAAATGTTGACTAAGAGAATAATAAGCACGTCTTAAATTTGTTAGGCTCTTTACGCACTCATTGCTCCAAATATTCTTCTTCCCCTCTTTTATTCATTGAAGGCAAAATAAATAGCAGCTTTCGTCTCCAATCTACACCCTCTTTTACACTTCTACTCCAACCTTTATTTCTTTGGTATTCTTACCAAAAACCTTTCACATATTAGCAGCATCCATCCCCTTTGACAGTTTCCAGCCAAAATCGTCGTTAAGGGAGTGTAAAAAGACAAACATACCCTGAACTTCAAAATAAATACGATAAAAAAAATGAAGGAAACTAATAAAAGTACAAAAATAAAAATGTCTTCTCCAGCGACAACCCCCACCCCTAAGCAGCACCCCACCACCAACCATGCCCCAAGCACCACCCACCACCACAATGGATGTTTCAAAGCCATTCAGAAACCATAATGGATGTTTCAACAAAGTTCTATCTTTGAATTAATTCCCCATAAAAAATCAAAGAAGTAAGCTCAGAAAAGAATTCTAACAAAATCAAACAAGAAAATGAAATGGAATTGAGAAGGAAAATCAAGAATGCTAACTGCTGATTCGTGAACTTCCAAAATTTTAATGTACAGACAGGCAAGCTGATTATGGCATAGAAAAAGAAAAAAGAATGAGAGGAACATGAACAGCAGAAGCTGTGACGACAACAAAACAGAAACAAATGGCATTAATGGTTGTTTAGGTGCTCAGGTGATTGGTTCAATGTTCAACAAAGATCTCTATTTATAAAATTAGTGGTCGGTGGAGTTGAGATATATTTTAATTCTTCCATCAATTAATTAAATAATACACTAACTCACAACCACATTATAACCAATAAATTGTTGTTTCGATGCCCAAGTGATTGGTCAATTGTTCACTGCAAATGTATGTAATTCAATAAGCTTCAAAATGGGTATGTTTGTTTGAAAGCTTTCTCCCGAAGAAATAGTGGATGATTTGAAATGCAGAAAGAGAAGGGATAGGGATGATGGATTTGGTTATAATTAAGGACACGCATTTTATCGTTGTATTCTCCAAGTTTGTTAGAGATAATTCGCCTCCGGCAATGGACACGAAGCTCTACGGTGGTAGTTGGTGGTGGCGTTAGAGAACTGATGGAATATGTGTGTTTGTGCTGAGGAGAATAAAGGGCAGGGACGCAGGGTGAAGGAGATTAATCTTATTTTTAAAATTTTTTTTCTCTTTCTATTTATTGGTTTTTTATTTGAGTAAAACGGTAATTCTGTCTCTCTGCACTTAACAGTCATTTTGGATGGAAATCGGGTCCGCCAATTTATGAAAGGTTGAGGGTAAGAATGCCAAAAAATAGAGGTTGGGGATAGAAGTGCAAAAGGTGGTATAGGTTGGGGATGGGAGAAGCAATTTAGCCTTTTTAAAGAGAATGATTTACAAATATCTACACTTTTTGACTTCAGTCAACCAATATAGCAATTTGCATGTGATGTCCTCCTTTACAGGTACGTAGATGGTAATAATCAGCAATTAACTTTTCACAGATATTATGAATAAAGAAAATTAATTTATTTGAAAACAAAATACATCAACACATGAAATGCCAGTTACTAGAAGATTTTACTAACCAATGCAGTCAAAGGGAAGTAGTCAAATAAGTCCGTGAAAGTCTTCCAAACATTAGCGTTTCCATACCTATACATCAAACAGCAATTTTTTATTAATGAAATGCTGAGAAAAAGGCAGGAACAGCTTTATGCAAAGAACTCTTAGACTATATGTGTCTAAAAGACCATGGTATTCAAAATTAAGAAACTCAGTAAAAAATGTTAAATAATCTAAAAGAATTATGCATGTAGCATCCCAATCAGGGAATGGTAATTTAAGTAAAATTCAAAGACAAGTTTGTATTTCAAGTAGTCAAATTTGTGACTTGGATTTTAACATCCCAGGTCTTGTTCAGACAGACAAGCCATGAAGATGAAATGACATTTTACCCACGGGTTAACTGCTATAGTCTTCCCCCAACAACTAATGTTTAGTTAAAAACACTATTAAATAGAGGCTTTGCTTCTTTTTATGAATAATATTTTCAGTTTGCTGCACATGAACATGAAAGGAAGATTAACAATAACCATCATCTGACAAACTCAATAGATTGTATTTTAGTGATTATGAAACACACAGCACCCAATTTAATTTGTCCTCTGTAAATTATCAGAAGAAAGAGGGAGATACAGTGCGCTTAAATTCAAAATAAAATTTACGTAGTATGATGGTAAAATATAGATCTAGTTGATATCAGAAATCAGACAGGACATCAAGAACTCACTTTCGCAGGCATTCATCATAAAATCCATAGACCTGTGTAATCTGAAAGCAGAAAAGGAAACTAATATTTAGTTTTGGCATTCAAAATAAAGCTCACACCTTCATTCAACTAAAGAGGAAAAAGAATTAAGAAATAATGCCCAGTCAGGGCAACATGAGAACAAGGTTTAAAAGGCTCAATCGGGTACCAAGACATTTCACCTATTTGAGCTAAGATGTAAGCCCCGGGGCATTTTGAGGCACGAGTATCAAGAGTAGTTAATAAAGTAATTCAAAAGAATATAAAAATACATATATAATGCTCATTAACAAACCATAAACCATCTTAAATCCATAATAAAAACAAATTTACAAAAATGAGAAAAAACCAAAGAAAACACAAAAACCCATACAACTTTCTAGGTCATAGGAAAAAAAAAAGAAAAAAAAACCCACAAGGCTGAGACCAATAACAAAAAGCATAAAAAAGAAGAGACAAATGAGTCATGCCTTAGCCGCCCGAAGGCTACAGCCTCGGTGAATCAGGACATAAGCCATGGAAAAATGGCATGCAGTGTGTAAGCTTTAAGGCATTTAATGAAAGTGTCAGGTGAGGTGCGCATCAAGACACGAAGTCTTGAAGAGGTAAGCCTCAAGACACAAAGCCTTGAACAACTTTTTTAAAGATGATACAAATATTAATTCCTTCAATCATCCAGTTCCAAGGATCTCCATCAGAGCCGGACCGAGGAGAGGCCCACGAGGCCGCCGCCACCTCAGGCCCAGCTTTTTAGGGAGCCCAAAAAAAAAATTATGTTTCATTTTTTTTTTAAGCCGCTTTTTAACCCAAAATAAATTACATATAGGCCCAAAATTAAAGCCACGGAGGCCCTACTTATCCTTAGTCCCTTACCGACCCAATTAAAATCTCACAGGCCCATCCACTATTTTTTTTAAACCAATTGAATTTCTCCATTACGTATTTTGAATCAAAATTGAGGGTTTTCGGTTTTAGTCTGCCATTGGTTCTCCTTATTCTCAATTTCTCATCCATCTTCAGTTTACCCGAAGAATTTTTATTTTTCACTTTTTGGCTATACAAGTGAAGTTAGTGGGTAATAATCCCCTTTTATTGATTGCATATAATTCTAATATTCTATGAATCTATGCACTGTCTATCTATCTCTGATTGACGATATATGTGTATGTATAAATTAATTGTAATTTGTATCTATAATTGATTATTAGTTTCTTATGCTATTGTCTTATTGACTTGTGATTTATGAATTTGGCTTTGGTTTATGAGGGATTATTGTGCTACATTACTTGAAAAAAATGAATTGTTATTTCCCAAATGCTTGCGTCGCTTACAAGATTTTGCTAACCATACAGGTTACAGTTGCATCAGTAAAAAGAAGTTTCTTCAAGTTGATATTGATCGAGACTTATCTTCGATCAATAATGTCACATTAAAGATTGAATGGATTGGCCATATTATCCATTGAAAAAAAATGGTTGAACAGCCTAACTATCCAGAATTGATTGATATTTTTACCTCTAAAATCGCAAAAACAGTTATATTTAAGTGATTGTTTAGAAAATTTCCGCATTGTCATTTAATTGTAATATAAATATTTTGAATATTTCATGTTATTTGTTATTTTATTGTTGATTTTAAGTTAACAAATTTAGTTTCATAAAACTCTTATAAATGGAAAAAAAATGATTGCTTGTTACGATTTAGGAGCTCAAATTCTGAAGTGCATCTCAAACCCTGTGAAACACAGGTACAACCACGATCCCCAACAACAAAGGCAAACACAACAAAATTAGATGAATTAATGATGTAACAAATAACACCAGATCAAGTATGGTCTTTCAAATAATAGCTAACAAACACTAAATTAAACATTTTGACCCCGCTTAAGTTCAATGAACCCCTCGATTTTGACTTCAACTTCATGAAAATGGACCTGGCTGTCATTTACCAAGCAACCCACAAAAGCAAGCTCAAATCTAATTTGACAAAAAAAAGGCTTAAACTAATTTAACTAGTTACTTGCTTGGCAAAAAAAATTCACGAAATTGAACGTGTTGTATCATAATTGCAGGTGACATGACCCCATAAAAATGTGGAGGTACACATCAAAATCAACAAGAGAATGGAAACCAGCAGTTATTACATAATAACAATATCAGACATTAATAGATAAGCTGTAGAAGCAACTAATTTTAATCAAATCAGTTTTTTAGCAATAAGTTGTGACCTCGTAAAATTTGGATTGGATCAGTAGAGAGATCTTGTGGATCGATCAAGGATAGTAAGATCTTGTAATTAATAATTTATAACATTTTGAAAAGGGATAAAATAAAAGTACTAAGAACTATAAGTCAATAACTAACTAAAAACAAACAATAAAAATTAAATAATCAAAGTTAACATCTACTTTATAAAGGTCCACAACAACACCTTTTTGTCAAAATAACAATTCAGGCACGATATTGAAAATGTCTTACAAAGGTCTCTTGCAAATCTATCGATAAAGTCCAACAATTTGCTTGGTTGTGGACGAACTGTATTCTCCTTTTATGTTATTAATTCACTATCAGAAGAGATATCATCGAAACAAACACTAAATCATTCATTTTTCAGATATTGCACTAGTAATATTTCTTGTAGCAATCCTAGTGCGATCCTACACGATTCTATGCGATATTGTATTGATCCTATCAAGTTGCGATTCTATACACGATCAGAATTGTTTTGCCTCTTTAGGATCGTAGATCGCGGTTTTTATAACTATGGTCGAGAGATTCATCATTCTTCATTTCATCGGCATGATATCAAATTGAAAAATTATAACCATACCCCCAAAAAAGTTTCACTGAAACCAAAATGGGCATAAGAAGTAAATGAATACCTGTCTACTTTCATGATTTCCCCTAAGAATAGTAATCCGTTGAGGATAGCGCACTTTCAGAGCCACTAGAAGCTGCATAAAGTAAGCATATTAGTGTCTTCCGCTATGTCGCATATGAATTCATTACTAAAATGCAAACTACACAGGCTCTAACATAATCAAATATATCTGAGAGATGATAAAGAAAATACAAAAAGAAATGAATGAAAATGAAGAAGAAAAGAGCATAATTATTGTAACCTGAATTATAAAAGCAAATTTGTGGCAGTGCAACATACATTTATTGTTTAGCTTCTACTTACAGTGACAGTTTCAACTGAATAATACCCACGATCTACATAGTCTCCCATAAATAGATAATTTGTATCTGGACACTGTCAATAAGACAATTGAACTGCATTAGAATGCTGAAGGTGCAGATCTTCCATGTAGACATATCTAAACATAAATTCACTAAAAGTAACAGCTAAATGTGAACACAGTGAACTCAAGAGAGTTGACACTTCAATAAATTAGATAATCTAAAAGAAGACATCATGTATGAACTCAGAAGTAAAAATATTCCAATAACCATTAGTCTATTGGCTTACAAAAAGGGACCAGAACTACAATATATATATATATATATAGGTCATATCTTGCTGAGATCTTATTTCTGTGTCATATTCAGGGATAAGGCCATGCTTCTGTATTTATATATAATAAATTCACAGGGACTGGAAGGGGCCTGGAGGGCTGAAAACAAATTGGGAGAAGAATTACAAGAGAAACAATTTGGAAGTAACAGAGTTCAGGTCAGAGCAACTTCAAAATTCAGCACTACCATTCTCCAAAATTATTCCATCCTATGATTCCTAACTCTACTTATAAAACTAAGGACCTGTTTGAGCCCCAATTTGTATAGAATACATTTTTGAATAGTGGATTGATAGAGAACGGTTGGTTAAAAAATAAGGAAAAGTTTTGAATTTGCGTGTACTATTATTTTATTGAAGAATGTGTGGTTGAAAAGATGAAAGAGAAAAATGTATTTCGAAAAAAATAGGGATCAAACAAGGGCTAAAAACATCTAGTCATTTAAGGGTGCAAGTATGAATCCAGATATCGGATTGATTGAATATCAAGCTTCAAGATATTTCAACTTGACACGGTGTACTCGTCTTTCAACTCTTTTCTTACTTTACATGGTAACGTGAGTTTCATAAATACAAATTAGTGTTAAAAGTGGAGTGCACGAAATTCTGAGTAGTCAACAATATAAAGACTTGAAGTGGTTAAATTTCTGATTGTCTTATCCAAACAATTTTAAGAGGATTTCAGCTCATTTTAATTATGACTGCATGTAAGGGTTGCTGCCTATCTAAAGAGAAATTACAAATTGCAAAACAACCAATGAGAAAGGAGTCCTTGTGTGTTAAAAACACAATTTCAAAACAAAAATAGAATCATGAATGAGAAAAGTGCAGTATACCTAGCAGCATATCTTTTTATTTCTGTGTAAGACTCGAAGAAGGACAACAAAAAACTAAGTTCACATTTAAAAGAATATGTGAAACACTGACAGCATATATTGCTCGCCACACTTCAAACTGTTATGGTATCACAGAACAACCTCCTTCCTCAACGCATCCTTTTGATCGGTCTCAAAAATTCACTTCCCCTAGCTCAAGACAAATAGAAAAATAAAATGCTATAGGCTACCAAAGATACCTTCCCTCCAATGCGGAAAAGTTCAGCAAGATCATGAAATTGCCCATGTATATCCCCACAAATTGTCACAGGGCTTTTGACAGGCTGCATTCCAGGAGCAAAGAAATCAATTAAGCACAACATATTACACACGTTCCCATATACACTACATATAAAAAACAAATTACTAAGCCCCTATTTAGTATGGATTAAAATCTAGATTTTAATTGAAGTCAAAGTCAACATTAGTTTTAACCACATTTCATGGGACCACAACTTTTCAACCACACTTTTAACTTTTATCAAAATCTACTAAAAATCTGATTTTAATCCCCACCAAACAGGGCTCAATGACAATTGAATGCATAATCATGAAATATTAGACTACTTTACCATATGTAATTTTGTAATTATGTGCAATATTCAATGATTTCCTTAATAATTTAAAATTCATATAGGCACAATATCTCAAGAAGTATATGTGATAAGTGACATTTTCAGATAAGCACATGTGCAAGGCATTGATCATCGCTAATTTTAATAATTTCTGTTCAACTAATATAGTTCAGATCCAAGGGCCTGTACAAAGTAACAAAACCTACTGTATCTTGCAAGTGAGAAGTCCTAACAATTGTGGAAGATGCAAAGAAGCAAAGACTGAAATCCAAAATGTAAACAAGCAATCAAAAAGACAACTTACACTTATCTGGTTTCCACATTTGCACTGACTTCTTCAAAATTTTAGGAGACAGTTGAAAGAGTAAAAGGGCAAAATCATTTTCCTTCAATAACCATGTCACGCAAAAGAGTGTGGCAGATTTGATTTTCTTTCCTGTCCATTTTATTTCCTAAATCACTTTTGCTGAAAAATATAGTTATGATCTAAAGTTTTACATCCAGCTGAACCCAGAGTGAGCATGTGTCACATTTCAATGGGGCCAATTGATTTTCCTCCGTGATAAATGATAATCATCACCCATAGTAATGTGGGAATGCGCACAACAAATTTACAAAGAGACATTATGGTAGAACTCAAAGTATGTAACACTCCAAAAAAAAAAAAAAAGTAACTATCATATTGTCTAGTTTGCACATTTTAATGTGCAACCAAAATATTATTATGAAACAGAGAAATAGAAGTTCATACCTGTACATTACTTTCCTCCATTAGTATCTCTTTAGCTTTCTCACACAGAGTCCTAACCTGCATCCACGAAAGACAAATATAATCAATTCTACAGTTGCCACTTTTAGTTTCAGTAACCAATACAAATAAAGCCAAAAAAAAAAAAAAAAAGAAGGCCAGATCAATGTACATGATTCCTTATTTACATTATTAAGGACAATGTCAAGGTTATTCCTTCTTCATTATAAGGCCAAACACATAAGCACAGAGTGCATAGGAGAGGAAAATACAGGTTAACGAAATTGCAACTTTACCAAAAAAAAAAAAGAGTTTCAATGATTTTCAACACAGCGTGGAAATATCTACTTTAGCCCATGTTTGACAACCATTATTTCAGAACTCTTTTTTCTGCATACTCATTTTCAACCACACAATTACACAATAAATTATTCTACGTGTAAACCCAAAACTTTTCCCACTTTTTAACCACACATTTTCCAAAAATCCCTATTCAAGACTCCATTTTACCCAAATAATGGTCGTCAATCAAGGGCTTAGTAAAGCCACAAGGTAGCTCAGCTCATAAAATTTCATGCATGAAAATTGAAACAATCATTTTGATGAATCGTTTCCTTCAGGGCAAAACAAAGATACACAATTTTCCAAGCAACTTATTCTTAATAATTCTGTGAAGCACTCAGTACCTTCTCTAAATGATAAAAGAACACAAAACGTGAATTATAAGCTATTTTATGGGTCCATTCCCTCAAAGTCATATACAAGAAGATACCTTGCTTGAGCAACCAACTATATTATATTTTTATCGATTGTGGACAGCAGATTAATGAAGACAGGGAACAGACCACGCCCAGTTCCCATGAATATAAGTTTCTTAGTAGTCTTTCAATAACTCTCCCTAAATCAATATGTTCGTTCGCATAAATGCAGCTTATGTCTAATGCCAATAAAAGTTTAAAATGGGTTAATACGTTGTAAGTACTCCAACATATAGCATTGACTCAATTTGGTCACTGAACTTTTATTTCCAATTTAGTCACTAAACTTTCATTTTGTTTCAGTTAAGGCCTATGTCCTTCTGAATTAACGAAGTGCGGATTGAAAATTCTGTTAGTGCATTAATTTTTCCAACTAGGAAGAAACTTGTATTGTTGGACAAGTTGTGCTTTCCAAATGCACTTCAAGAGAGAAAAATGTAAAAGACAATAGAAAAAAGAAAGGATGATTTGTCCACCAAAATATGTTTTTGCCCAGTCAGAACTAAAAAAAAAAA
This sequence comes from Fraxinus cuspidata, assembly GCA_903798385.1. NCBI lineage: Eukaryota > Viridiplantae > Streptophyta > Magnoliopsida > Lamiales > Oleaceae > Fraxinus > Fraxinus cuspidata. The sequence goes on from CAIGRP010116090.1 coordinate 18,728, forward strand.
ATGAACCAAACAATTTTCCAAGAAACGTCATCATTTCAATTAATTCAGCAAACAAAGCACTTAAATTTAAACAAAAATGGAAGTTCATTGTGTAAGCACCTTTTTAATAGGTCAAACCACTTTTTATTCACACGTTCCGTGGGACTCACACAAATACTACCCACTTATCTACCGCCCATTTCTATCTATTTATAATTTATATTGATCATAAACAACTCTCAAACATGCATTAACTTGAGATTAAAAAAAAAAAAGTTCAGTTATTGAAATGAGACGATGATATTGTTGAGTAATATGATGGTGTTATTTATATCACTAAACATACATCTATATTTGAAGTCTACCTATAACTTTCTTTTATTAGAATAAGTACAGATTTATTTGTTGTGTAGAAACTGTTCTTAAGGCATTGTTGTCCCCTTTACAGTTGAAGATTCTCTAGCATAAAGCATCTTTAAGGTAGACAATTTCACAGCGGCGGCTAAATTTGAAACAAGGTGTGCTTTTATGTCAAAAAAAGATTAAACATTTATGGATTATTATTTGCAACAGCTGACGTCTTCTGCCCAATAGCCTTATTTGGATGTACAATAAGTGAATGGTCTCAAGCAAATAACAAGGATCAACAGGTCAATGAAATTAAATTTCACTCAATATGCTTGAATTCTAGCACGCAACACTACGTGAAACAAATAAAAAATCTACATTAACATTTTGACAAGATGATCTTTTCCCTCTCTGAGCTCCCTCCAAACCAACCACCCACTTTCTCTTCTTTTTCTCTAAGGTTCTCTGGGTTGTTTTATTCCATTGTCAAATCAAACTCATCTATACTAACTCCTAACTCGACCAATGAGCATGTTAAATCCTACTACACTGCCCGAAAACACATGGAAAATGTTATTTCCCAATTCCCATTTGCAGGGTATGTACAAGTGCCTAAAATTTTATCATCTCAAAAGAAATGCATCATTCAAACAAATAGTGCCTTTAGCGAACGTAACCAAATTCATCTGGACTCTCTCAAGAAACACCAACCCACTATCTGAAACTATAAAGGGATCACCGGCGGGCCCAGGGGGGTCTGGTGACTCCCCAACTTTTGAGATTCTTTTTTTTTTAATAAAGTCATGTTTGGTATCGATTGAAATCTAAATCAAAGTTAACAATTAATTTTAATAACATAATTTATAGAATCCATAACTGTTTTAACTTTTATCAAAATTTACTAAAAAATTGATTTTGGTCTCCACCAAACTGGGGCAGAATCAAAATAAATTTGAATTTTTCTCTTTTCTCTTACCCTCTTTTAATCTTTTCCTCAAGTCTTTTAACAAAAATCTTAACCCCTCTAATTTTTTAAAATTTGTATATAATTTCTCTAAAAATTATCACATTTACTACAAATCTTCACTTTCAAGTCAAATTTTCAAGCAGTTAGAACCTAAATTTGAAGTTTCTCCTAACTTTGTATATAGAATTTGTCTGAACTCATTATATCCAATTTGACCTATATGTAACGAATTGTGTTTATTCGATTGATTATTAATATTGAGTATTAGTTATATGTTTTTTCTTTTGATTACTTGAATTAATTGTTTGTATCATATACATTATAAGATTTTTAAACGTAAATATGCATTTTACCTAAACCTTAAACAAAACACCAATAAAATCACTCTTCGAAATCGAATGGATGAAAATGATTAGCAAAATATGAATGAAGAAATGTTTTTAAAATGTAAATCTGCATTGTTTCAAGTCAAGTATGAATGTTTCAAAAATAAGAACAAAGTATTCGATTGACAGGTATGATTGTGCCTAACTCAAACTGTCTGAGTCCGCGAATAACCTTATCGAACATTTTCTTTGTATCGATAAATCTGTTACATCTATCAGATCCAAGAGAGAGAGACTATAAAAACTCGTAAAAGAGCTAAAAGGAGGTAAAACCTCGGGCTCCGACAAGGGTTTGCACTGCATGAGCTGAGTAATCTGCTCGTCCAAATTTCCATTTGTGCTCGCAGCCACCAGATCCGCGCTCATCTTGCTTATTTTATGTCAGATCCACCTTCGTTCCGTCGTCGTTAACTATTCTGTAAAAAGGTAGTAACTCCTTAACCTTATCCAAAATTTCGGGCCACGGGCACTGTGGAGGAAAGGGTGATAGGTATACGAGAGTTTCGCCTGCGTGTAGAGAGAGAGAGAGGGGTGGAACCGATGAGAGGCGGGTTCTGGCTGAAATTTTTCGATCT
>CAIGRP010116102.1:0-24277 GCA_903798385.1 Fraxinus cuspidata
CGTTTCCGGTTAAAATGCTCAAGTCTGCTTTATATAAAATTTTTTCCTTGGAAGCCATGTACAAAATTTTTCCAAAGTGCCCTGTTTTGGTCGGACTTGACAGTGACTGCAGTGAGCTTTATTGCGGTCTCTTACAGCAAACAAGCCTTGTGTTGGCTAAATATTTGTCGTTGCGACTGTGGTCCACAGAAGCAGCTTTATGTGCTGTTTTAGTCTCTAATTCCTATGCAGTTTGGTCCCCAGCTCTAGTTTTTGTATACGTTTGGTCTTTCCATCTTTAAATCAACCAAATTCAATTCGACCAATTCAATATGCTTCCAAATTGACTGTTCATCTTCTAAACTCATCCACTTTGGTCTTTCAATTTTTCTTCAAATTTGATCCTCATTTTTTGAAAATTTTCAAGTTGGTCCCTAAACTCCCCAAAAGTAGAATTTAGTCCCAAAAACTTGTGAGTTTATCCAATCAAATTCTCTTCCTTTATGCTCAATTCCGCCTGGCTTCAAGTCAGGGTTTTCACATGTAAAAGCAATATATACACTAAATTAACTATAAATCGCTCAATTAATCCATATTATGCAAGTTTAAATACCTAAATAAGAGTGTAAAACATATTCATCAATATTCACTTTGTTGGAATATGGGTGTGACCCGAATTNTAAAAGCAATATATACACTAAATTAACTATAAATCGCTCAATTAATCCATATTATGCAAGTTTAAATACCTAAATAAGAGTGTAAAACATATTCATCAATATTCACTTTGTTGGAATATGGGTGTGACCCGAATTCCTTGTTTGAAGTATTGAAGAATTCCAATTGAAGTGCATATCAATAAGAATTCAAGTTTGGAATGCTATTGGAGTCCTATGTCAAGTTGAAATTTTATTTTGGAAACCCATTGATAGTTGAAAATTAGTATTGGAGTTGAAGAAGAGTTCGAAATGAAGAAAACAATTTGAGCAAAAAAAAATAATTAAAAATCTGGCAGATTGCCTGGAGCCGTAGCACCGGGCGTGGGCACCGCGTCACCACCTGTTCTATTCTCTTTTTCTACGTTTTCTTCTCCTACATCATTTTGAACTCGATTTTTTGGCATCCTACTTCATCAACACCTCTGCAAAGAGGGTTTGGACGTCCCCCACATATTTCCTATAAATACTAGACCCTTCTATATAATTTTACAAATGTGAGAAAATAGATTACTAGAAGAAAACAATTTGAGCAAAAAAAAATAATTAAAAATCTGGCAGATTGCCTGGAGCCGTAGCACCGGGCGTGGGCACCGCGTCACCACCTGTTCTATTCTCTTTTTCTACGTTTTCTTCTCCTACATCATTTTGAACTTGATTTTTTGGCATCCTACTTCATCAACACCTCTGCAAAGAGGGTTTGGACGTCCCCCACATATTTCCTATAAATACTAGACCCTTCTATATAATTTTACAAATGTGAGAAAATAGATTACTAGAATTATATGATCCACTATAATTTTCTCTCTTATCCGTTATTCTTGAGTCAATAAAATCTCTTAATTCTTGTGTTATATTCTTATCTTTTTTTTTTCTTTTCTTCTTGATCTAATACTTCATTATTGTATCATATAACTTCAACATCTCACTCCAGTGGTTGGTTTCATAACAAAGTGGTATCAGATCTATTCTGATATCGACTTTGTTCACAACAAGTGGTATCAGAGCATAAATTCAGCAGTTTTGCAAGAGCGCAATGCTTGATTTATTTGAGGTTTTTATTCGTGATGGTTTCCATGAAGTATGATATTTTGCTTTTGGATCAGAGCATTAGATTTTCGCTATGGCAGGTTAAGATGCGTCGATACTCGCATAACTGGATTTGGATGATGCGTTGCTAGGAATTGACAAGATGTCCGCAACTTTGATCGCGGAGGAGAAATTACGAAAGGATAAGAAAGTAGTTTCTTACGTTCATCTTCATCTATCGGATACCATTCTTCAAGAGGTTTTGAAGGAGAATTCAGCAGCTGCTTTATGGTTGAAGTTGGAGCAATTGTTCATGACTAAAAGTTTGACAAGCAAGTTGAACCTCAAGTAACGTTTATACTCTCATCGAATGGCAGAAGGATGATCGTTAGAAGATCACCCGACTGTATGTAAAGAGATCGTCGCTGATTTGAAAACTTTGGAAGTAGAGTATGATGAAGAAGATTTGGCCTTGATCATATCGTGTTCTTTGCCTGCTTCGTTTTCTTCATTAAAAGACACGATCTTGTATAGTCGTGATACTCTCAACATCGATGAGGTGTATAATGCTTTGTATTCAAAAGAGAAGATGAAGCATCTGGTTTTTGAGGCCAGAGCTAGAGAAGATCTGGTTGCTCATTGTGGTTCTGAAAGGGGTAGATCGAAATCTAAAATCAACAATCAGATTTGTAACTACTGCAAGGAGAATGGACACTTGAAGAAGGATTGCTACAAATTGCAGAATAAAGAAATGATGGCTGCAAGTAGAAATTCAGACACTTCAGGAGAAGCAGACCTCGAGGAGAACATTGACGGAGATCTCTTAGCTATTTCTGACATTGAGTCTAAATTGGAAGAGTATTGGATTCTTGATTCAACGTGTGTGTTTCATATGTGTCCTAAAAAGGACTTGTTTACTACATATGAAACTGTTTTCAAAGGTGTCGTGGTTATGGAAAACAACACACATTGTCGGATTGCTAGAATTGGTACGATCAGATTGAAGCTTTGGGATGAAACAATTAGAACACTTGGCCACGTTTGACATGTTCCGGATTTGAAGAAGAATCTCATCTCGTTGTCTATCCTTGATTCAAAAGGTTATGAGTTATTTGGTGGAGATAGATTTTTGAAAGTTTGTAAGGGTGCCCAAGTTTTATTGGAGGGATAGGTCTCAGTTACATCTTGCAAGGTCGTGCAGAATCTAGAAGAGTCAATCAGAACAGGTTTAATATCGTGGTGGACATTCAGTTTTGTACAATACATTTAGGAGTTCGTAAAAGGTCAGATTTAAGAATACTGCTCAGTTGAGTTTAGAAAATATGGATAATGCCGCTTTGCCACCATCACATGCGGTGTAATTGTATTCAATTGCTAGGGACGGACCTAGTGATAAAAGGTATATGGTTGCTGATTTTGTCGAGCATGCTTTCAGCGTAATAGAAGATGTACAATCTAGTAATGGGTCTTCTTTAAAAGTATTTGAGTTTGATTATGTTTTGGGGTGTGTTACAGCTTAATTTGATGAATTTAAAATCATTATGATTTTCTAAGTATCTGAGGTAATTCTGCAGAGTATTGCTTGAATTTATTGGAAGATGTGGAGTATTTTGTATTTGGTTGGAGAAATCAATTTTGGCTATTGTTAAAGAGTCAGTTCAATCCTAGCAGACGGATTTTCTTCTCCAAGTGGAGAAAATTTTGGACCTTTGTTCGTTGTAGTGGAATTCGTGTCAAGATGGTGATTGTTAGAATTTGGGCACATGTGACCTGAATTCCTTGTTGAAATCATTGAAGAATTATAATTGAAGTGCACGTCAAGAAAAATTCAGTTTTAAATGATATTGGAGTCGTATGTCAAGTTGAAGTTCTATTTTGAAAGCCTATTGGGAACTGAAAATTGGTATTGGACTTGAAGAAAAAGAGTTCAGAATGGAAAAAAACACTATTGAAATTTTTTTGGCCAAAACTTGGCACCAAGTCGCGACACCTAGGCGCCAGGTTTTTGCTTTACAACAGCAAGGGCACCAGCCACGGCGCTCGGGGGGTGTGGTGCCTAGGCGCCACCTATATGTTCAGGGTTTTTCGCGTTTTTCTTTCCTTTTTCTTTTTGGACTCGATTTTTTTGACATCCTACTTCATCAACAATTCTACTATGAGGGTTTGGACGTCTTCTACATATTCTCTATAAGTATTTGGCTCTTTTATATAATTTTAGAACAAAATAGACATCGTGTCAATAACCTTCTCAGCATCAATAACCGATTCAATCTTGCAACAAGAACACTCCAATGCAGCATTACACAAAACCAAATCAGGCTTCATAAAGTCCAACTTCTCTAAAATCAGCATTACCCAAACAAAAATGAACTTCTTCTCCACATTTTCTTCTTCCTCCTTTCTCTGTGTCTCTCCGATAGTTGTGTTGGGTTGAGCCTGGCACATCTAAAAATTACCGGTCCGGCATAAGATTTTTCCTTTTTCTTTATTATTCTGAAATTAATATGAAGATAGAGATTGGAAGAAAAAAATTATTATTAAAATAATTTGTGTCAATTATCTATCAGTGATTTGCATAATGTAAGATTTATATTTGCATTTAAAATAACGTGATAGCATGTCATCGCCTTTTGATTGTTATTCTTTTATCTACACAAAACATATCCTTATAATACAATTAAGAACGAATGTGTTAGTAAACTTCAAGTCAGAATCCTAGTTTTCATTAGAATCTATGGTTGTCAAGTGGGAAGTCGTTAGCCGACTCGACTTGCCACACGTAGAGCCAAGCTGGGTAATTTCTGTGTGTGTCACTCGCCAACTTGCGTGGACTCGTTTGAACCAGGGAAATAATAAAAAATAAAAAATTTTAATTAAACAAAAATGTGATCCTTGTCATACCCCACCTATTGGCGAGTTAATGGAACGGGTCGGCCGAGGTATATTGAAGCAACCAACTTATGCTCGGCTCAAACTAATCGTTAGGTAGGCTGAGTCAAGCCCACTGATGGACGAATCGAGCGGCTCGACTTGACTTCTTTAACACTCCTATTTGAAATAATACAAAATAACAACTTCGGATGTGAAACTTGAACACTTACTAATGTATTAATTTGCTACATGTATATCTGCTAAATTACACATTTTTCCTCAATCCTTTTTTATTTTTATTTTTTGACAATCTTTAACTTCAACATTTCATTAATCGGGATGCTTTGTCCTCGAAGACAATTCCCAATTCCCATCCAAAAATTCTTCTACTATAACCTGAAATGACAGAATAGCAAAGAAAGATAATTTGTATAAAGGAAAAAGAAGAAGAAATTAAGAACTTGAAACACTGAAAGACTTAACAAGTAAGAACCGTACAAACACTTGCACTACAACTCACAATAAGTACAGCTTAATCAAAACCAATCATCACAACATAACAAAAAAATAATAAATATTAAAAAAATCAAGATTTCGAAATTGGATACAAAGAAACAAGGATGTTTGCAATGATTTCTTTTAGTGTATGCATCTGTGTGTCGACCTGATAGCTAGCGAGCTTGGTACACTGATATACACGTGACTACTTCAAATAACCGTGGTTACTTTCGATGCCCTGATGAAGCCATAAGGACGCCAACAGCCATGATAAACATTAACAACATGCTTATGAGAAATATGTACGTTCTTCTTGATGATTTTCGGTACTCACCAAACAGAAGTATACCCCAAAACGTGCTCACAGGTGGAAGTGCCTGTCATTACCACCAAAACGTAAAATGAATGATCTAGTCTATGCCGAACAATCTATGAATATGATTTTTCAATGATTACATAAATGAATAGGGAAAGCTCATCTAGAGGTCTCTAGATCCAAATCCAATCATAATGAAACTAACCTGAACAGCATCTGCTGCAGCATATCCAGCTGCTTGACCTCCCATAAATTGAAGACCATTTCCGAACCCACACAAAAGTCCAGCCAAAAGGGCCCACCCTCTGCCATTCCAGTCTGATAGATAGGCCTTGAACGATGATTTGGGCAAGTTTAGGACAGGGTGATACAGAAAACTGATATTTAGAATGATGGCGATCACAAAACAAGATATTGAGAAGTAAAAGAAGGCAGTATAAACACTTAAGTGGGGAATGCCCTCTTTCAAAGCATGCCACTGATCATTAGTCGCCAAATTGAATGCTGGTGAGAAGAGTGAAAAGCAAATTCCAGCAAAGAAAGTTGTGGCCAAGCCAATGAAAGTGCCCTTTCCAAGGACCTGAAAGTGTGTACATAAGGAAAACGCAAAACTTCTTTAATTATGAACCCTTGAAAAGTAGTACACATCCGTTAATCATATACACGTGTTCACTGTTCGAGTTCACAATATTTTTATCCGAGTAGAATTTTATATATGATTCCTTTCTGAGATTGGGTATCCACCAGTTTTGAGACACATTCTACATCGATAATAAAACCTTCTCGTGTTCATGAATTTGGTAGTTAACTAAGAGGGAAAGCTCTTTTCAAATTGAACGATGGCATAATTTTTCTCAAAAAAGTGGGACATAATTGTAAGTGATAATATCCTTTAGAGACTAATCTCTATAAATATCTACATAACACAAGTGCATAGGCATAGAGCGAACAGAAGATTACCTTAATTGCCCTTTTTTGTTCAAGCTCCATCAGAAAATGTGCAGTCCCAAACTTTGCCTTCTCATTCGTATCAATTCCATTCTTCAAATCTTCTGTTCAAATTATGGGTGTTCAGTACCCCAAAAATGGATAGAGAACGAATAAACTGATAGACCCCCCATCCAATTTACCTAATCTAGAAGGCCAAAGAAGGTTGGACTACCAACTGGCGGGAAGGGAATCTAAAGTTTGTTAGAGGGGAAATCTGTTAGAGAAAGTTTGTTAGAAGTAGGCTATAAATAAGGGTAGAGAATAGCCATAGAGGCAGGTAGAAATTAAATGAGAGTTCATTACAGTTTGTTGTGTTCTGTATTTCCTTTTCTGCAATTATAATTCCAAGAGTTACCTCTTAATTTCGTGTTCTTCAATTCTTAGAGTTGAGTCCTCTCATAAAGACTGGTTTCTAATACGATGGAACACGAGATGTAAAAATGTAATTGCCAGATATCCTCTTACCGCGGTGTGCATATGTTTTCTTGGAGACAGATGCCTCAATCCTGCTCAAGTTAGTTCGAAGATTCACATCAGTTCACCAACATATAAATCAATAGAAGTCTGAAACATAGGCAGCAACCATTCTTTTCACAGAACTTGTACTAATCATGGCTTTGTAAAAGTTTAAGATGGGAGCAGAGGGTTGACCAGGAGGTCACAGTACATTACAGAAAAGGAAATATCCCTATAAGACCTCAAACACATGAAGGGGAAAAGGGACAAAATGCATAGAAGGCTTATATTGACTTCTCCAAAATGTCATTACGTGCTGCTGATCTCATCATGGGCAATTATTTCAACACATGCATATGAGCGTCAATATTCTATTCTTTCGAATCTAGTTCATAAAAGTTCCTAATGGTAACTAAGAAGAAACATAATAGCACAAGCGATTCTTCCTTCATTTCATCTCACTGTATAGGTTTTAGCCCCTGTTTGAAACCATTATTTTCAAAAACTTTTTTCTACATACTCATTTTCAATCACATATTCATACAATAAAATATTTTGCACGTAAACCCAAAACTTTTCCCTAATTTTTAACCACACATTCTCTTGAAAATCACTATTCAAAAAATGGATTTTTCCATTTAATGGTTGTCAAGTAGGGGCTTAATGGAAACTGATGTATGATACAAGAAACTTTTACTCAACTACTTGAGCTATCAACTCTATAGTCACGACTTCTTAATAAAATAGTCATCCAAAACAAGGAATCATACACTGTCCCATCTTCATAATCATTTGAGAAACTAGAAAGTTTGGCTTCATTATCTGCTGCATTGGACGCATGCACAGCAGATCCAAGACAAACAGCAATCAAAAAGCATCCAACACCAGGAAAAAGAATCTCAGCTTTGTTAATTCTGTCATCTAAGAAGTAATTCAAGGTTGTTCCTGAGCAAGCAAATTAGGAAAATATTTATAATTTTATCAACGCTCTTATGGAAGTAAGAAGTCATTGCTGTGAAATATAATACCTATAACAACAGTTATGCTTGCAGTAATCACCTCGGTCATTGACAAACCAACAAATGCCCAAGCATATTGAGTTGACAGATTTCCGAGGCTGAGGACAATCCCACCTGCCATTGCAAACAATACGCCAGGCCAGTTATCCTACATCAATTTGCAATAGAAGCATGATCAAATTTCAATTTGCACACTGTTGTGAATAACTTAAATAAGCAATAAATAGGGTTATTCTTCAATGTGAAATCTCTTGAAAAAAAAAATGCAGCAAAACTCAGATCAAGAAAGGCAAAAAGGAAACCTTAAATTTTGCACATTCAACAAATAAATGGGACCTATTTTACAGATAATGTAAGTAGTTTTCTCGTCGTATCAGCACCCCCACAAACGCACTAGCACAAGCATTTTTAGAAATAAAGTGAAATTGCTAAAACAAAAAACTTTGACCTTGCAATCAAAATCCCTGTTGATCAGTGTATGTCAATGGTTTTTAGTTTTTATTCTCTATACTGCAATCACAATTAATATCCTGCAAAAATATCTAAGGTTGTTTCATGGGGTTAAATCAATAGGAAAGCTGGGCAACTGGATATCTGATAGTAAATGAGAAAATTTGTCTAGTGAATACCATTTTAACTCAATGATAAAAGGTTGATAGATTAAGGTGATGGCTAGTGCAAGGTGACGTAATTCTAAATGACAAAATAGTATGGAAAATTCTAGCAAAATGCTATATGGACACCACCTATATCTCTCTCTCCCCTCCCTATGCATTCTTTGTTTTTCCCCTTTCAGAGCAATTATCCATAGTGCCAACTGATACTGTGGACGAAATTTGCGTATTGTTCTTGAATCAATCTAAAAAATATAATTTGCGTAATTGATAGAAATAAACTATTAGAATGAAACGTGATAATACACAATAGAGTATATTTAACTGTTACCAGTGAATATGACAGCATGTGTATTATCACCTTAAACTGTTAGGGTTCTAAACAAGGCCTATCTTCATTTACATTGTCATTAAGTTTAGAGGTAAAGTCTAGAGATCACTAAATAGAAATCACTAAATTAAGGCTACTTTTATATTTGCAATAATGTTCTTGCTTACTTTCACCAAATTTTGCATTGAGCTCAAATATTAGCAAAACAATGAATATGAGCAGTCTCACCTGAGATAGTTGATTTAGGAAATTTGGCTTTTCAATTGTGCTCTTTCCGATTTCACCGAATGTGAAAGCAATAATGACAGCAGCCAACAGATTCGTGATCGTATAATCAAGGTAAGTGTGTTGAGGAAGACGGCCTCTTCTTTCCAGTAGAGTCAAAATTGCAGGCCATGTTCCCAAGAAAAATAGAGCAAGAAGCATGCATGCTATTGCACCTCCTTTGCTCTCCACCAAATAAATCTTCAACGCCCCAAATAAGTTCCTTTCTGATGGAAGCAATATCAACGAAGGAACACCTAAAAAGTCCTACAAAATGACCAAGGCAAGTCCATCAGATGTAAACACCACATACATGAAGCAAGTGTTACCTACACAGTACTAGACGGTAATGGATGGTATAACAAACAAGATCATAGCTTTTCTTTCTTACTACCGTCCAGTCAATCCAATCTTCGCTGCCAAACCTTTCCCCACCAAACATGCCAGTATGTGTTCATCTTTATTAAGCATAGGAAGCCAAAATTTATGAAATCAATGTAATTAGGAACCATTAATTAATTGCCCAACTGAAAATTATCATCATTCGGAAAAAAGTAACAGTGCCAGAAAAAAATCTGATAACAAGAATCAAGCAATAGAAAAGTCAAAATCTATCAAGAAACCCAGCCCAGAGAACTAAAATAGACTGTAAATTAAGTCATCACAACAAAACTCATTAACACACAAACAAATCCAAAATGCAAAATCTTGAAGATAATCATTCGCTTGCTATTTATTGAATACCATGAAGGGAAATGTTTGAAAATGGAGAAATGCTAAAAATTAACACAATCCCACTATTTTTTTCTGCATGAATAGGTAAGAAAAGATGGAACAACTACCAATAAAAGAAGATGACGTAAAATCACTATTTGGAAAGACCCCTCAAACGCCTAAACAAAGACTCTTCAAAGGCTAAAAGTATTTTTCCAATAATGAGAATCATATATTTAATTGTACGTGCTGAGCTGGAAATCATTGTGTGAGATTCTTTGAATCTGACGTTAATAGTTTTTTATTTTTTTCCATATACCGTGCGAGGAATCCAGCCAAACTAGTGATGGCAAAGGGACGGATTCGGGTCGGGGAATCTCAAGTTAATAGTTTTTTTTTTTTTCCATATACCGTGCGAGGAATCCAGCCAAAGTGCCAAACCCATTTTTTTCTTTTTTATTTATGGCGTTCGAAGTCAAACGTGGTGGCAAAAAACTCTTAGCCTGGGCCGGATTCCAAACTGTTAAGAATGGTAAAATGACTCCGACCCCAATCCCATCCCATCCGCGTTCCGTCGCTCCGAATAGACAGGGATTTCCTGTTCCACGCTGCAGGAACTTTTGTAAGGCAAATTAGGAGGCCAACTTGCCTTATCTTCTCCCCAGTTTGTCATCCATTTTTTCGACTCTTTTTTGTCAAAATCATTTTAGTGACGGTAAAATACTTTGCACGCAAATTCAAATTTTTTTCTACATTTTAACTACACATTCTCAACAAAATTACCATTTCAAAACTCATTTTTCAAAAAAAAAAAAAACGAAGGGGCTCTTATTAATTATTATCATCCCTATCCTAGGTGTCATCCATGGTTGGAGATGATATTTAAATTTCTGTCTTCCTAAAATTCTCTAGTGGGGCACGAGATGGGTAGGCCTGAGCATGAGATGTTGTCATCCCTATTCTAATCGTCTCTCACACAGACATAGCTCGAGATGTCATATTAGATTATTTGAGATTGAGTAATTGACAAGCTCCTACAACCTTGAAAGTGGATACAAAACAATTTGATCACTAATTGTTGATTGCGATATATGAGCTCTAGTCAAAATTTATCCCCTTTTTATATCTAGAACAAAACTACTCCTGTGATGTCATTTCCTAGTTGAAATTGAGCCCGATTTATAAATACTGTAAAAATAATATTTGAATATGCGTAAATATTAATTAATTTAGAATTATTACTAAGAATTATATACAGAGAGTGAATGTTAAATTATTTATTTAATTTCCAATAACTAAAACCCAATACTAATTAAATGCACGGACGTGAATAATAAAATACATGAAATTTAAATTAACTTATAATTAGAATTAATAATACTAAAATGTATAAAAATAAATAAATGTTAATTTAATCAATATAAATGTTAATTGATTGACAATTAATTATAGAGAATTTATACATTAATTAATGAAAACAAATGAACATGTCAATGTACATATGTATTGATGATAATTAAATGGTTAAATAATTTAAATACATATTGAAAAATAAAAAATAAATTATTATTAAAATAATTAAATTATGATAAAGATAGAATCGTCCAAAATATTATTCTAACTTGATGTGATATTTAGGGTGTGTTTGAACCACATTATTTTTGAAAAATATATTTTATAATAATAGATTGATGAATAATGTGATGCTGAAAAAGAAGGAAAAGTTATTGATTTAATGAAAAATATTATTTTATTGAAAAATGTGTTGTTAAAAATAAATAGAAGAATGAAAATTAAAATTAAAATTTTAATGTGGTATTTGAGCTTAATATATTTTAAATTTAAGTATCTATTGAATGGGACAAATCAAATCTATCATAAAAAGTGTAGTTTTTTATTTTACCTGATAATGATAAGAGGAATAATATGTTTTTTTTATCGTTAACGATTTCATTTTCCCCTTAATTTTCCCTAATCATACCAGCAATAATTAAAATTTGCACCAGGTTCCACCTTTATCAAACCGAGCTGCGAATTCTCCACTACTCATCCGGTTCAATTCAAAAAAAGATTGGGCCGGGTTTGGGTGTACCCAAACCACACCTTGTCCAGTCCAGATTTGATAATATTGCTTACAATAAAACAATGAGGAAAACTAAAAGCTTTAGATTTAAGCAGTATTTGAATGCAGTGAGCTGTAGAAACAAAGTTTTGATAGCCAGATGCAAATAGGTATATACACTTGATGCAGATTGAACTGTAACTTTCCCTATCACAAGTTGCACTGATTCTTCTTCCCACTATTCACATTCATTCGAGCGTATAGTTTTTCGACAACAGCAAATTTACAAGCTATTCTCCGTGTTCCCCTTCCTGACTACTACATCTTGCAAAAAATTTCCGAGAAGCCTCTGATCTAAAACCATATTAGGTACCTGCAGAATATTTTATCAACCTAGAGAAACAGTAACTCATGGACAGAGTCGAACAATCGACAGTACTGACAGAAGTAATCTAACCTTGTTACCAAAGAAAATCTTCGAGTTATTAGCAATTGCTTCGATGAATTTGAGTTCTAGATATTGTGGAGTTAGCTTCAACTTGTTTGCTTCTGCTTCTTTCATTGTTCTGAACATGTTCAACATCAAAATACATATATACTGTTCGTTTCTCTAAAAGCTTCCATGTCCTCGAATACATAAACAGCTTCAACAGTAAAAGGTAAAGGATTGTACCGATAAAAGTTGGCATCAGCCAAGCTTTTCTCACGAGCTAAGTACATTGTATTAGAAATTTCCTCTTGCTTCCTCGAGCTGTCTTTCTCCATCAACTTCTGTTCCATCTGGATCTTGCTAACATGAGCATGCTTCTCGGCTTCACTTATGGCAATCTTTTTCAGTGTCTCTGCTTCCTTCTCAGAAACTCTCTGTCTCTCCACAGCAATCAAGACCTGTTATATTAAAGTGCTTGACTAGGTGAGGAGGCAACTTTAAATCCGTAATAGGTTGAACAGTTTCATTAATGCAATCTTTCCCTATAAATGAAGAATCACAAAGACTATAAAGCATGTTATCCATAAAACTAATTCAAGGGCAAGAAAGAACTGTGACTTATCAAGACAAGATGACAATCTCCTATAAAACATAAATCAATTTCTACTTGAAGACCCTCAATTAGTTACCCAAATCACACCTTCAGCTCACAAAAGCTGGAAGAGAAGAATGAAGAAACAAATAACGCAACTTTAGAAGGCTTGAAGTAAGGGACTAAAGAAATACCTTGGTACGTTCCTCTTCCATCTGTTCAAAGTTCCGCCTTATACTATCTGGAATGGTAGGTTTAGTGACGCGCACGCTGAGTATTTCAATACCTGGAGCATAACGTGTGCAGTCAGCCTGAAGGGCATCTTTCATTTTATCATCAATCTGAAAATTATTGCAACAATTATTTATTGGATCAAGCATCGGTATAAAATAAAAGGCATTTGAATAGAATTACAAAGATGGTCGAACAGGTGGAGATGTGACACAGTCGTAACAGAACTAAGTATATATTCAATCATGAAAATATGTTCCTTTGTTTACATTTTAGAGGCACCAAAAGTCATCTATACCACTAGTCCAATAGTAGAAAAAGTAAACCAATTAATACGTGAGAGTTTGTGATTGACCATAGAAGGAGATGAGAATCCTTAAAATTAAGAAAGTGCATGAAATTCCTTCGTGCACTAGAGTTCGATTTGATCTACCTTCTTACCTGATCGAACATGTCAATGTAAACTTGCTGCAGTGAATGGGCACTGCAGAACTGATTGATCTCATGATGGATCTTGTCATATATCCACGTGTTGTCATATTGGACACCATAGTCTCGCAAAGTCTCGTATACGTAGTCCTTGTGAAGACGATTAACAACCTGAAGGTATGCTATGCTAATTAGTATAAATAAAATAATCATCAACACAATTAAATTGGCAAAAATCAAAAGAACGACAGAAGTAGGCAGCAATGAAAAATTTACTTCTATCTTTTCAAAGTTGATCATAACACCACCTTTTGTTCCACAGGGGATATCCCTCACCTGCACATAATAACATGGCAAGGAAACCAGACAAAAATCACCACATCCTTTCCAACTAGCATTGCTATGAAATACATCCTTAGTCTAAAGAACTTCTGAAACTAAGAGGATAAAATTGGTCTCACCAAATCAGTCTGCAGGGTCACTTGAATGGGCTCGAAGTGGGTTAACAGGGGCATTTTCAAATGAAAACCTTACATTGAACAGGTGCTAATCAGAAACAATAAACAACCTAAACTCAAATAAATATGCCTCCACTAATAAAATCTAGGACGTTGTAAACATGAGAGATAAAGTATATAAAAGACACAGTAATGAACCTGGATCTGTTATTGTGTTCAGAAGGGCGCCTCCTCTCCAATAAACCCCAACATGGCCTTCTGGAACTTGATGTAAGATGGCTAAACTTTGCCTTAAGGTTGACACAGTAGGGAGTATGACCTGCAAATAGTTTTAGGGCATGTCATATGTTGGTTGTCTAATTGCAAATTTTCAGTCTAAGAAGTGGGCATTATATTTTCGAGAATGACTAAACATTATACTACTCTTCTCAATTTCTTTGCTAATTAAAGCAAGTGAGAACCCATGAAATGAAGCTGCTCAAATCAGAGAAAGAACTGAAAATAATTCTTGATTCAACATCTTGACACGCTTTCAAAGAAATATGAGAATTGTTTCTGTTTTAGTAGATGTGGAAAAGAAAAATAATGGCAATTTTGGAAGTAAAGAACACCAGTAAAATCCATTTCACATATGAAAAATCAAACAATGAAATAATTTGTTCTCCATTAGAAAAGCTTCCTTTTTACAAGTATTTGCATAATTTCCACTGAAGAATGTTATTTTTCGGTTCCAGCAAAACATGTAGAGGAAACAAAAGCCTTAACCAAGAACTAATGAACAATTGCTGCTCATGCTAGGTTTACTAGTATATAGAGGGACTGGTGCTCATCTAATTTATTCGTACTGTTCCTACCCATATCCACAGCGAATATTATAAGGTTACTCAAGTTTCACCAGGAAGGTCTTCCAAGAAATTGAATGACACGGTCAAATCCCTTTTTACACAGACTTCCAATATACTCCGAGAGTTCAGTTCCCTCATGTCTACAAGCTAATTAACCTCAGTAGGAACTACATTGAGATTCATGAACTGCATAATAATAGAAGTCTACTTTCAAGTTTTTCTAACAATTTAAAATATTCAATTCCCGAAATAATGTTCAGAAACAAATGTATTGCATACAGAAAAATCCCAAAAAAAATAGATGAAACCCTAACCTCCGATCATATACCGAAGTCGGCAAAACATAGGATATAGTAAAAACAGTAAGCAGTTTATACTCTCTCTTTTTTCTTACCATGGAGGCAATAGCGACAAACGACAATAGAACAGTGAAAATGGCGGTGAAATCTCCTCCTCCGCTGGCCGCCGGCGGTGGTGGTCGCGGAGATGCTTCTCTCTGCTGCTGATGTGCGTCCATGACGGTTACAATTTTAATTCTGAAATATTATAGTCTAATGACGTAGGGACTCTTGAGATTCAAAATTTATCGAATAAATCAGACGAAATTGCTACGAAATTTCATGTGAACGAGACTCTGAAACCGAAAAAGTAATTTACAGCTCCCTATTCAAACTATCAAAAATACAGAGGAGGACCTTGTTTCATTCCATTTTGTTCGAAATACGTTTTTCTAAATAATTATACATTTTTCAATAAAATAATATTATATTCAAACTTAAAACTTTCTCTTATTTTTTAATCACACATATTCCATCAATCTACTATTTCAAAATGCGTTTTAACTTTTTTAATGGGGCTCATGCAGGTTCGAAATACATGAAAATAATTGGTTGACCCGACCATATTTTCATGATGTACTTTAATCATTAAAAAAAGTTAATTGTTTAAATTGTAAAGTAATTTACCAAATGCCTATTATCCCTCGTCACTTTTGTGAAAAACGACTTGAGAGGAAAAAACTCAAATTTCTCTAACAGTCGGAATCAAGTCGAAGTCGTCGTTCTCACAGTCCAATCACTACACAACCTAGTCACCGACGATATTATCTTCAACAAGGTTAGTTTGTTTGTAGATTATGAGACTGATTTTTCATTTATAATATTTCAAAAATTTATGAATTATTTTATGTTTATTTGTGGATTTTATATATTTATTCTTCAATAATTAAATATATTATTGAGTGTAATGGTAATTTAAGTATTAAATTTGGAAAAAAAAAATAGCTTCTTCTCGTGTGAAATGACGCCAACAAGAGGAGCCATCCAACGATATTAACAGTCTCTAGTCTCCAGACTGTTAGTAATCGCCGAACCCGATTGTTAATAGTCGACCCGAATATTTAAAAAAAATAAAAAATTTTAATTCTTTTTTTAAATTAAATAAGAATTTTTAATTGAAAATTGACAAATTAAATATTCCTTTTTAACCAAATTACCAAAATCTTTTTCTCCTTTTATTTTTTTCAATTTAAAAATCTTTTTAATTAAATATTCTTTTTAAACAAATCTTTAATTTATTCAATTTTAATTAAATAATATTTATATTCTTTATTTAATTTTTATTTCCTTTTGTTTAATTATTTACATTTTTATTATTATTATTTGATAATAATTTAAAAAATTCCTTAATTGTTTTTTCTTTATCATTTAATTTTTTTCAATTTAAAATACTTTTTAATGTTTTTGCTTTACTTTTTATATATTTTTTATTTTCTTTAATTTATTTTTCCTTTTTCCTTTTTGGTTTATTAATTTTTATTTAATTTAATTTATTATATTTTTTCTTTATTATTTTCTGTTTATCATAATTTCATTTTTTTAAATTTAAAATGCTTTTTTTTAATTCTTTCTTTGGTTTTTATATTTTTTATTATTTTCTTTAATTTATTTTTGTTTTTTCTGTAATTCATTTATTTTTTTGTTCTTCTTCTTTAATTTATTAAATCATTTATTTTTTTATTAGCATATTTGTAAAATAAATATATTTCATGCGTATAGTAATTACAATTCGATTCGCTTAATTTTTCGATATTATGCTTTATTCCATTATCTTGTGTTGAATGTTTTAATATTTAAATTTTTACAAGATGGAGTACCATCTAGATGTAAAGTTGAGACAGATGGAGAAAAAATGTACTTGGAATAATAGCTTTAAGAGTTCTACAATTGTATTGGAGTTACTCGATGATCAGCACAGAGATATGCCACGCAGTCCTTCTTGTACCCCATGTATCAGTTGAGAGAGGTGCAGTACTCCGGGCAGATCATTAATACATTACTATGTTGGCTGCTTAGGTCAGTCGACGGCGATGCCCTCAACTTCGACCTCGGGGGAAAGGTCGCTAATTTCTCTATGTTTGAGTCTGCCCTGACTGAAAATTATGGACGACGAAGCAGTTAGCAACGGTACTTAAAAAAGCAATAGACTGTATAACGCGTATTTTTAGGGACATGGGATAGTGCTTCTAATTCAGTTGATTGACTAAATCAGAGAGTGGGACCAGATGTTGGAAGGTTGAAGTTAAGACTGATCTATATCTTCTAGTGTGTGGTGAGGTGTCATCACAAAAGACTATGATCGACATTTTTCACTTGAAAGTTATTGACGACATCGAAGCATTCAACAACTATCCGTGGGGTCGGAGATGTTTTGAGGGCACCGTACACGCTTTCATCATATCACACTCGAAGTCTAAGGAGTTCTTACATAAGTAAGATACTTATGGATTGCCCTGGCAATGTACGTAAATGTTTTAACATAATTAACATTATAATATTTTTTTTATATTGAATTTATATATAATAATTGTATGTGTTGCAAATTTGGACATTTGAGACTATCCCCCTTTTGGGTGCCCAATTTGCGAGGAGAGAGGTGACACGCTACTCTCGGATGCATCATTAGTGATCATCCCGAGTAGACGATTGTCCATCCAAGAGACAGTTATCAGATCTCATTGACGACCATCATATGAGTATTATACATTTGCGATTTACATTGTGTGACATTTTAAAATTTCAGTACGTGATCATTAACTGGTTAAAATGTCAATATGTCAGCTTGAAATCCTAACTAATTTGATGCTGTTGACGAAGGAGGAATGTCGAGGTTTGTGCGTGAATTAGGAAGAGGTGGTGAGCTCCAAAGAATTTTTAATTATAAGGAAAAAAAATTAGAAAATCAGCTCAACCACTGGGCAACAGAATTGTATTAAAAAAAAGTCGGATTGCTATTAAGGCTGGATGGAATAATTGCCATAAATCTTGTCTTAAAGAATATACATGCGAAAATGTTTTTCTTGTTTATGCTTAAAAAATTATAGATCTATTAAAAAAATTTATCTACATATTAATTTATATTGAAATAAGATTTATCGATTTAAAATGTATACTAATTTAACGAAAATGAAATTAAACCTACGTAAATATACTTACCGATTCGAAGTGGTAGATATGAAAAAATATTTTCTTGTTCAGCGTTTAATAAATTTCTGAAATTTTGAAGTTGAAGCAGAGGAAAAATGAAAGAGTTTTTATTTGTGTTGAAATAAATAGATAAGAAAAGTTAGCTCATTTTAAAATTTTAAGTGAGAAGTGTTTGATTTTTACTTGTTAATTAAAATGGTAGTATTGTCTTTTAAACAAAACAATATTTTGTAATTGTGTTGTGTACTTAAAGACATATTTGTCTTTTAACATTAAAAGAGTCATTAGGGGGTCTGACCAAATCAATTTTAAAAGTACCGGAGGAAATACACCAGGTAACATAATCGAATATTTTTACACCATAGGCCACCTAACATCAAGATAAGTTTCATTTTAATCCCTTCACTTATTTTCCTCTCTCCTAAACCCGTTTCCTGTCAATATTGCTTTCGCTTGATGAACAATAATGATTTCGTCACAAAATTTAACATTCTTTTTGTCATGGGCATATCTCTTTGTGTCTTTCAACATGGAAAATTGCATAAAATTTGTGTAAAATGATGTTAGAAGAACGAGTTTGCATCAGTTTCTAATTAACTTAGCAAAATAAGAGAACTCAACTTAAAGTAACTTTGTCCCGTGGATAAGAAAAGATGTAAATTGAATCATAATTTGTATCAAAATTGAAACTTAAGCTTTGCATTTGGAACAGAAAAAATAAAAATAAAATAATATTGAATGCATAAAATAAAATTTCGCTCAAATTCGGATTTAACATGTTAAGAATATGTTAAATATGTTACGTGGAACTTGGGGCAAGTTTGATTTTTGGGATTCCACTTCACTTTCTATTTAATTTTCACGTATTTAAAAGCCTGTTTAAGCACCATTAATTATCAAAAATGCATTTTGGAGTATTGAAAATGTGTGGTTAAAAAATATAAAAAATTGGATTTGCGTGTAATATTATTTTATTGAAAAATGTGTGATTGAAAATAAAAGAAAAAATTTGTATTTTGAAAATAACTTGAGTCAAACAAGGGCTAAGTTATATATGAAAGTAGTTACAATTTCATAAAAAAATATATTAATAATTCAATTTTCCTTGTCAAAGTTTGTCAACTTGATCAATAGCGAAGTACACAATTCAATCAAATATCAAGTTATTCATGTATTGGTTAGACCAAGGTAAGAAAATGGTCAAGTTGATTGAATTGAATGCTTCATTACGAGAAAAAAAAATGTTAAATCTGGTTACTAGATCAATGGTGAAATACTCAATAAAATATCAATTAATAATATAATAGTTAGACCAATGTGACCGAATGGCCAAGTTGGTTGAATCGAACGCTTCTTTACAATAAAATTTTCTAGAGATATGTGAAGATCATTTTTAAATTTTAAAAATGAATAATTGCAGTCACGGTTTAGAACATTTCAAATTTTTACAGCTTTTACCTAACCTTTCATTTGTTGCACCTACAATCCCAAACTTTTCAAGTGTGTACAGCTATAGGACAAATGGATGGATTCTATTTAAATCGTCGTTAGTTGACTAAAAAAAAAAAAGATTGTAATCACAATATTAAAAATTTCAATATATTTCCACATAAAAATAATTATACATAAAAAAATATATATAAATAAATAATTCATCCCATTCTTCTTCTTCTTTCCATTCTCCACCCCTACCCTACTCGCACCACCACCATCAAACCAAACCCACAGCTACCACCACCTCCGTCACCATCCTTTTCCCAACCTATCTTCCATTTTCACTATCTTCTCCCACGAAATCAAACCAAAATTGATCCTAAATCCCAAAATGAAGCAAACATTTTCTTCCCAAATGAACAAACCAAATGAGAATGAAATTCCATTAGTTTCTATTGATTCAAATGAATTATTTATTTTTACATTTTTTATGTAATTGTGAGAATAAATAAATTACTATTTTACCTTTATTGAAATTATTAATAATGTAGTTAAAATCATTTTTTTATCAATTAACAACGATTTGGATGAAATCCATCTATTTGTTCTTTAATTACACACACTTGACAGGTTTGGGACCAGAGGTGCAACAAGCGAAGTGTTAAGGTTTGGGACCATGGCTACATTTATCCTTTTTAATAAGGTTAAACTATCATTTAATTTCTATTTTTAAAAAAATTAGCGATCGAATATTTTACATTAGACATTTTATGAGATTTTGGCCCAAGGCCTTTCCTCTCACACCTCGGGAGGGGTGCATCCTACCCTTTTTCAATCCTCATGAAAATCTTACAAGTGAGTATGAATTCATTTCCAGACTTCACGTAGTCAAAATAATTAGACTACACAACTTAACAAGAGTTACATTGAATATGATATCGGACAACTATATATATATAGTGGCCATTGGCCAAGCCTCCCTACAACGGCTTTACCTAACAAGGCCTTCTCCCCTTTAATGGATATGTAGACACGTTATACTTGGTCAAAGGTGGTCAGGTAAGGCCAACGATTATGCTACAGCCTTGGTAGAGCTCCGTTCACAAAAACAGACTAGAGGCAACGCCCTCATTATCCAAAACACTTATCCAGAATCTTTACACCTCCATGTCAAGAAGATCAACCATATATCTGAGGTCTGATAACGTAGTGTCCGAGTATGCTTATGCTATAGTACTAAGATAGATTAACCATAGATATAACGTTCGATAACATTGCACGTGTCAAGGATCTTCTATCCACATTCATCTTCTATAAATAGGCGATGATCCCCAAGTAGGCCTGCACCATAAAATTAAAAAAATCGACCAAACCAATCAAATCGAACCGACCCGATTTGACACGCGTAATTGGTTTGGTTTGGTTTTTAGTTAAACAAAACCATGGTGAGTCGATTTGTTTAGTTTGAAATACCCCAATTACATGGTTAGTTAACAAGTATTAAAATGAATTTTGAGTCCAAGTTTTATTCCCACAGAGATTGTAGTAGTTTAAATTCGAATTAACTTAGCCTTAACCGAAACAATTGAAATTTTTTATTTTTCCTATAAATTAATTAATCTACTTATAAATGCAAAACCTAAATTAATTAAAATCAATGCAAGTTTTATAAAAATATGATGATGAAAAGCATACTAGGAACCCGAATCCCCTTATGTCAATTCACTTTAATCCCGAACCTTACGAATTCGAAAACGCGATTCAATTATCAAAATCAATATTCTTAAATTGTTTAACAATTTCACTCGAGTAGAATTAAACATATTTTCACATGTGACCCACTATATTTCTATGATGTATGCGAACATAGAAGAATGCATTAACGATTTATGAATACTTAAAGATCATATAAGGTATAGCTGTATATTTCGATTCCTATTGGATTCTATGCCGATTAGCACTGTGTAACTTATTATTCATCTTTTAGAGTAAAACAAGTCATAATATTCATACAATCATATGCACATAATTGTAAAGAAGATATTTCCATGAAACTGTTCAATAATTGAAAATGTGTTTGAATGTCAAAAAGAAAAATTAAAAATTAAACGATTCATTATAACCTTAGCATTAGATTTGTTTAGCCTAACATATTGCGAACAAGAAAATAAAGGAAGTAAAAGTTGTCATCGCCCGAAAATTATTGAGCTTAATCTTGAAGTTCTTAAAATTCAATCTTGATGCGTTCTCCAAGAGATCCCAAAAGCCTATAGAATTCATGCAAATAAGGGCCCCAAAAGGAAGAATCTCGGTTGGAATAAAATGAAAAATAGTTTCTAGCTGGTTTGGCTTGAACGGGCTCCCAGTAGAAAGTCGAGGCAGCCGCCTAGGCACCCATTTTTTCTCTGTTTTTGTTTTCCGACATATGGCGGCTACCCGATCCATATAATTGGGCGGGCTCCCAGTTAAAATCACTTTCAAAATTTGCAATTTAGTCATCTTCTTCATTCTTTCCTTGATTTTGATCCTCCTCTTTAAATTACTTATATTTTTGTCCTTCAAGTTCTTTCTCATGTTCACATTATTCCCCCAAGCCTTCCATCCAATCATCAATTCATCCTTTTTTTTTTTTTCCAATTGCTTATGAACAGATTCAAAACTGAAACTAGAAAAAATTAACACAAGTTACGTAAAATTTAACACTTAGAAGACATAAAATCTTAATAATTTGTCTAAAATAAATACACAAAATGTACTTATCAAACACCCCCAAAATAAAATATTTATTCGTTCTCGAACAAAACAAAACAAAACAAAATTAGGAATAACCTATATTACTAATCAAAAGTAACAAACTCGATGTTGAGCTGCTTACCATATGCTTTAAGTTTCAAATTTAAGTGAATTTTAAAAAGATCTAAACAACATCAAAAATAATTTTTTTTACTTATTCAATATTCGACTTAGTGTGTGTGTGTGATTATGCTATATTGAACTCACACCCATACTAGAATACATCCAATCAAGTGTTGTTGATTCACTCATAATCATAATTCTCTTGTGGTCAGTTTTTCCTCACACTTCTCGTGGAAAATCACTCATTATACTTTTCTCTCCAATCCCGAGATATATCTAGCACATGTGGGTTCCTAAGAATCATTATAATGCATTTTTCAGCACATGTTGTCAGAATTAGATAATTAAACACCTAGAAGGAAAATGGTGAGTATTTATCAAAAACACACCGTCGGTCTCTAGAGTTCAAATCTCAAATCCTTACCGGACACCTCTCACTTTTGATGATCTAAATCCATTTTTCTTTCTTTCGCTATGAATATATTTTGATTATTGCTCTTTTTTTTAAACATCTTATGTGTAAGACTTATTTTCATTAAACTTTCCAAAAGATCCATGTAACGAGTTTTAGGCCGATGTCTTCCAAGTCAAATGACCATAGGGTACCATGTTTTAGATACCCTAACAGACTTAATAACTCGAGTCATAAAGGCTACGAAGAAAGGTACAAGATGTATCATACCTTTTTTTGGTACGAGATTTGAATATTTAAAGTAGTCAATGCCCATTTTAGATTCCTTAACACAAACTCTTTCAACCACCGATAAGATCAGAAAATTGCAAACTATCAAACTTTTTTAATGGTTATACAGATCCAATCAACAATTGAAAAATATATATTTTAAGTATTCTAATACTTACCCACCCCAAACAAAAAAAATTACATTGTCCCCAATGTAAAAACAAAAATAATTAAAATAAAAGAGTAAGGATCAGAAACTCCTTGAGGGTAGATATTGATAGGTATAAGGTTCAAACTGGTTTGGCTGGTAGACGTCGAGACAACCTCCACTTTTCCTTGTTGCTAAGGATTAATTTGATGTTTCAAGAATTTAAAATAATTATTAGTTATAACATATAAGATTTAAATATTTGCAATGAATTCACATCAAGAAGAATTCTGATCTTATAACTTAAAAAGAAGAAGAAGCTATCTAACAGAACGTGCATCCCTGCAAAAATCATATAGTTAGGAAAAGATAAGTCTTTCAAATGGCTTGAAGATTGAAATCTATGTGCAACTTTAAAAATGTATATCACATCAATGTAAGCTCAAGATAATCTTAGAATGTTAAAGATGAGCCTAAGTAAAAATGAACTCAATAAGTAAACATGCATAAATTACTAATACAAGTACTACCTACAATGTGTTAAAAATAATTTATTTGCATAAGTTCTTAAATTGATGCAATCTCTAAAACTACTTATAATACAATAGTTAATCAAAATAAGTGAAAAGGGTTAGAAAAATGAGTTACTTTCCATTAAGTTCTTGATTTATAGTCTCAAGTTTGACTTTTGGCACAAGAGTGTCATGACACTTTAAATATGACTTTGGAGGTCTTGCTTAACTTACTCAATTTGACTTTGTTCCACACTGCAACTTTCTTCCAAATTTTAAGCTTGCCTTTTTTCCAAGTAGTATGTCTTTCCCTCAT
>CAIGRP010116107.1:0-17409 GCA_903798385.1 Fraxinus cuspidata
AACTCAACCCCTTAAAGTGTGCTTTTGGAGTAGTCAGGGAAGTTCTTAGGTTACATAGTTAACCAAAGGGGCATTGAAGCTAACTCTGAAAAGTAAAGTGTTTGATAGAAATGAGGTCACCCCGGAAACCGAAAGATGTGCAGAGCCTCACTGGAAGAGTTACAGTCCTAAACCGGTTCATTTCTAAAGCAATGGACAAATGCTTACCATTCTTCAAAGTTCTCAAAGGAGAGAAGAAGTTTCAATGGACAAAAGAATGTGAATCTGCTTTACAGGAGCTGAAAAGGTAAAGGATCATAAAACACTGTACCTATACTTTGTAGTAACTACTAAGGCACTCAGTTCGGTCCTCATAAGAGAGGAAGATGGTCATCAACTACCTATTTATTATGTCAGTAAGCCACTCATAGCAGCAGAGACGAGGTAAAGGTATCCAAACTTGGAAAAGTTGGTATTTTCCTTGACAACCGCTTCCAGGAAATTGAGGCCCTATTTCCAAGCACACAGCATCCACGTATTGACAAATTACCCCCTCAAGCAAGTATTACAAAAGCCTGACGCTTCAGAGAGGCTACTCAAATTGGTTGTGGAACTTAGTGAGTTCGACATTACTTTCAAACCTAGGGTAGCTATCAAAGGGCAGGCCTTATCGGACTTTGTAGCTGAGTTCACCCCCGTCCCAGAGATAGAAGAGGAGATGGAACCCGAAGAACCACAAACATGGAACCTCTCGGTTGATGGATCCTCATGGGAGTCAAGATCTGGGGCAGGGATCATTCTAATCAATCCAGAAGGACACAAGCTCTCTTTCGTTGTAAGGTTTAACTTCAAAGCACAAACAATGCAGCTGAATACGAAGCCCTTATAGCTGGCTTAAGATTGGCAAAAGAGATATAGGTGAAGAAGCTCGTTGTCAATAGCGACTCACAACTAGTAGTCAACCATGTCCACAGAAACTTTTCAGCCAGGGACAAATCCATGGCAGCGTACTTGGAATTGGTGATGAGTTTCATTCCTTCATTTGAGAAGTTTGAACTAGTACAGGTCCCTCGATCTGAAAATGCTCATGCCGATGCACTTGCAAAGTTAACAAGTAGGAGAAGTTCCGAACAACACGTTGGCGTACCCATTGAGCATCTCTTCGGACCCTCAACCGATGCAAGTGGAATGATGAATCAAATTGAGGAGACCTATCCTTGGATGCAGCCTATCATAGCTTACCTTAAGGATCAAACTCTTTCCCTATAAAAGGGAGAAGCGCAGAAGCTCAATAGAAGAGCGGCGCACTTCGTCTTATAGGATGAAGTGCTATATAAACGCAGATTTTCATTACCCCTGCTCCGGTGAATCGGAGGAGAACAGACGAATTATGTGCTCAGGGAAATCCATGAAGGAATATGTGGCAATCACTCAGGAGGATGATCCTTAGCTAAAAAAGCACTTAAGCAGGGATACTATGGGCCCACCTTGAAAAAGAATGCGTAACACTTCGTTCGGAAATGTGATAAGTGCCAACGCTTTGCTACAATTCAAAGGTAACCTTCACAAGAGCTAAATGTAGTCTCTAGTTCTTTGCCATTTGCCAAATGGGTAATTGGACCCCTCCCCAAGGGAAGAGGAAGTACTAACTTCGCGATAGTCGCCATCGACTATTTTACAAAGTTGGTGGAAGCCGAACCACTTGCCAAGATAACGGAAGCTAACACTTCCAAATTTCTATGGAAGAACATCATTTGCAGTTTCGGGATTCCTCATTCAATCATATCGGATAATGGCAAGCAGTTCGATAATAAGAAGGTCAGGGATATGTGTGACGAATTGGGGATCAGAAAACACTTTTCTTCCCCCCCATCATCCACAAGTTAATGGGCAAGTCGAGGCTGTCAATAAAATAAGACTATAAAGTACACATTGATAAGGAAGTTGGATGCTTCTCTAAGGGAGCTTGGGTCGATGAACTCCTCCAAGTACTCTGGGCTATCAGAACTACTAACAGAACCTCGACTGGTGAGACCCCATTCTCTATGGCCTACGGAGCAGAGGCAATGAGCCCGGTAGAAGTAGGTCTACCGTTTCCTCGACGAATGCATTTCAAGGAAATAGCCAATGACGAAATGAGGAGATGCGAGCTGGACCTCCTAGAAGAAAGGAGAGACGAATCACAAATGAAGATGACTTTATATCAGAAAGGAATGGCCAGATATTACAACTCGAAGGTGAAGAAGATGTCATTTCGAGTAAATGAGCTTCTACTTCGGAGAGTATTCTTGTCCTCCAAGGAACACAGCTCAGGAACATTGAGACAGAATTGGGAAGGTTATCGCATATGTGAAGAAGTTCGACTTGGGACTTATAAAATTGGAAACATAGATGAAAAGGTACAGCCTCGTCCATGAAATGTAGATCATCTTTGCAAATATTATCAATGATGATATGCATCTTATGTATATTAAACATACATCATCGTGAATGTGTTAAGGTATGATGTTTTAAATGCTACAATTGAAAGGTTATATGTTATGGGATGATATTCTAAATGCACGAATTATTACATAAACTGGCCATGTTGTGAAAAACAGGTTGAGAACCTGACCTATCAACACGTGTGAAAAAGTCCTAAACTCAGTGATATGGGAGTCTGATGTTGTCGTTAAGTCGACATAATTAAAGTTGATTTGAACCATAAAAGGTATAACAAAGTATGAAGCAGAGGCAATGCAAAGTAAAACAAAAACAAGCATTAAGTAAAAAATGGTTCATTAATAAATGGAAAGTACATCGGGAGGGCCGAAGCTATTACACTTGCTCACGGAAAGATAAGAAAAAGTTATATCCTAAGAGGGTGGGGGTTAAGGAGCTACAAAAGGAACTATAGCATTGGGGGCCACCTCATCAACGGCTTCGGCATATAGTTCAATCACCTGGGCCCCTTTCGCTGGAGTTTGTGGTTCTCGCTCCTCGTCTTCCTCCTCCAGGAACTCAGCTCTAAGCTTGAAGGTATTGACGTCCCTGTGATGCACCTCTAGCCACTCAACGACCTCGGTATAAGCATAGTTTCTTCAGTAAGAATCGAAACATTGGTAGGCCTCAGTCAGATGAAGTTGGTCATGAATGATTTTTTAGCCTCACTGCTGGCGCACTCTGCATCACTTCAGACCGTCTCCGCCTCCTCTGTTAGGCCAACCACTTGGGAGGTCAGCTCCCCCACTTTTCCTTTCAAAGTGGAATTCTCCTGGGTGGCCTTCTCCAAAGCCTCAACTGCCAACTTTTAATGGGCGTTGGATGTCTTCACTCGCTTCATTCTTCAGTTTTTCAATTTCTGCTATGGCAGATGCGAGTTTCACAGATTCCACCTCAGCATTCTTCTTCAAGGCTTCCACCTCTGCCTTTACCTTGTTGGTAGCCTCCTCGGCTTGAGACGCCTTATCTGCGAAACCTCAATTTTTATTCTGAAGGTTTTTAAAGAAGGCCTCCACCTTTATAGCGACACCAAAAGACCTCCCCACCTGAGCAACCATTGTGGCCATGACGTCGACGGCATCGCTCTTCTCAACGAAGGTCTACCACTTGTCCGTCCAATACTTATGAAATGTTACAGTGGCAGTTTGTATTTTTAGAGCCTCATCAGCTAGTTCATCGTCAGGCGTGGCCAGAGGCGTCTCTCCCCGGGGGACCTCTGAAGCAGAAGAGGCATTGGCGGACCTTGTCCTCTTAACAGGTTCTTGCCTCAGAGGCACCACTACAGCAGGTCTTTTTTGTCCCCCCTGAGGCAGCAGCAATAGAAGCCGCCAACAGTTTCTCCCTTGCAGGGACATCTGACCGAGGAGGAGGTATGTCATTTAAACTGCTTACCCCAGTAGTGGACACCCTAAATTTCTTCTTGGGTTCATCAACCATCGCCTTTTTCCCCTTATCAACCAGGAGAGGTTGTCTCTCATCTTGAGAGTCAGCCTCCTTCTTGACCCTCTCTATTTTATCCCTCGGCTGCTTTCCTCCAGCAGATGAGGGTTTCATTCCCTTTCCGAAGGTGGACGTTGTAGCTAGAATAGTGGTCATGTCGAGGGTATGGAGCTTCCTTTTATTGAAATTATCTGCAACAAAGGAGATGAATATCAGTAAAGCATTTATGAAGGTGATAAGGTTGATAACACCGGGGTGTGTAGGTCTTACCTCTCCTCACCATCAAGCCGAAATCTTCAAAGTAGCGGGTCGTCTGAATTAAACGGCAAAATTGCGAACAGCGACGACTTTTTGCACACTTCAGAAAGTGTCACAATCGCAAATTCAAATCGTTCAACCGACCCCTACAACACAAACACAAAGAGGATAAGTATCAAACCTTGTCGGTTCAGAAAAATTATACAAACAAGAAATGCACTCACTAGCATTGGAATATGAGGTAGGAACTTTAACGTGGGGAACGAGATCGCCACACACTCCTACAACATCCCCCTAAACCAGAACCAGGTCTTCTTCCATCCCTTTATGGAGGTCGGCAGACCTAGGACAAAAGGGGAATGAGACCCCTAAGGACATAGCGAATACCACCCCTTGGAATCCCCTTTCCCTAAAGACCTGGGTTGGTAAACAGTTTGGAAGACATGTAGAGGCATGTCTTCACCCAACGAGGCTTCCTTCCATAGGAAGTAGGAGTCTACCAGTTGAGCCCAAGCATTCGGAACGAACTGGGTGGGAGCCAGCCCATAAAACCTAAGGACTGCCCTAAATAAAGGATGGATGGGTAGGCAAATGTCAGCTTTCAACAAATACTCACTAAAGGCGACACAGTCATACCTAGGATAACAGGCTCCCTCATTAGGAGAAGAGGAAATGAGTTCTATGTCATAAGAAATCCTATACTTCTCCCTAAGATTGGCCAGGTAGGTAGGGTTTACAGAAGAAGTGATCTTAGCAGCCCCCAACCTGTCCCATCACACCCCGACACTGAAGCACCTCGCCCAGCCTCGACGGCCCTAACAAGGTCGACAGTAACTATAATTTCTACCCCCATCTCATTCGCCAACCTACAAATATCCACATTCCCCATAGCAGAAGTTGAAGAAGCCATTATACATAATTGCTTTGAGTGTGAGAAATAAGAAAAGCAAATTCTTACAAGTTCAAAGGAGGCGGCAGATACTTACTATCCTTTTTCTTAAAAAGGCTTGGGGAGAAAAGATCGTTTAAAAGCTCTGGAAAAAGGCTATCAAGAGAATTTAGAAAAAGCCTTGGAGAAAAGAGAAGCGAAGATTCGTCTAAAAGTAGAAAAGAGAATCCTTCTAAAATATACACCCCTTTTATAGGCAGGCACGCTTAATCTCAACCGTCGGATTTGGATTCTGCCCATCTAACCGTACGTTCTAGGGCTTAAATCTGAGCTGCTCATCCCATCTGATTCTTCGTATTCAGTGATGTAGATCTTAACGTGAGAAATATGTCCCACTCCGCGCTGGGAAGTTGTACGAAACGTGGAGGACAACCATCATTATGCATTAAATGCGGCAACTGTTGCGTGTATGGAAAGTTGTACCATCTCAGCTGTCCTTTCTTGGGAATATGCCACGACATCAAATCATTGAGGCGTTATAATTAAAAGTGTCTCGTGACTCTCAAAGGCATGCGAATTCATAAAAGTCCTTCGTTATTTTCGAATGAGTGTGGATTTTAAAAAAAAAAGATCCTCTCGTACGCTCTAAGTGCTTAAAGACCTCGGACATGTGGATAGATGCCTCGGCATGCAGAAGCACTTTGGAGAGAAAACGCTAAATAAACTACTTCGGATTGGATACTTGCACGAACCAGACATTCTTCACTTACTTATCAATTAGAAAAATATAACTTATCTCTTTCCTTTATACACGAAGTCCATGCATTACGTAAATAAACATGCATTGACTTGGGGGACTTCTGTTACGTCTCTAATCCGAGGCTACACAAAAGTTGCCACAAGAAACCCCTGTCAAGTGGACCCATGAGGCATGACGTGGGAAGAAACTCTTAAGGGCGACGTAAGGATGGCATACTGAAAGTCTTCACTGTAGCGCCGAGGTACTCGAAGGAAAGAACCGTTTTGCCGAGGCATGTGTGGCACGCTGACAAAGAAGGGTGTAAGCGCCGAGGCTATTCCCTTTCTGGAGCCACCTCCAATGACCTATCCGAGGTTCTCAAGTTCGTCTGATATTCAAGATGCGAAGGTTATCCATCACATTAGATTCGGAGATCTCTTAGAAGTGACTGATGTAACACTTGTAATAAAGTTTGACAGTATATCAACCTATTGTATAGGGCGGCTGAGCCCTTGTCAACGCATTTATCGTATGAATAGACTGTGATGTGAAGCATTATTAATGGAGATAAGGCCACGTAATTTAGATCCAACGGCCACCACGTCGGCCAGTATAGTATAAATAAGTCTTAATTGTAATGAAAAAGGGGACTGGATGACAGAGAACGAGAACAACACACATACATTCGCAATATACACAAAAAACCCTTGAAAGAAAGAAATGAACATTTCCATATATCCTTCCACATATTCTCGTTTATCGTTAAATAAAAAGAATTTGCGTTTAGTTCAGTGATTGTTGTTAGTGCAATTGCTTTCATTCTACTCGTCGGAGCCTGAACGTGATTAGTCTATCGCCGTAAAGTACATCTTGCGTCTATTTCAACCTAGTTACCGCCATTATTCCGGTAAGAACGCGCTGGAATCGTGCTTGACATATCGTGAGTGGGTCCGGCATCTGTTGACTCATTTTTTGGGATCAACATATAATATAAAAATTTGTCGAACATAATGACGTCACCTGCAATTAGCAAATTAAGATTTAAGGCTAATGCATGCGCGCCTGTCGCTTTACACGATAACGTCACGTTTGTGTGTGCAAAAATGTAAATTAATAATTGATAATATTTTACTAAATAATGATTAGACATCTTAGCTGTGATTAATAATCTGCAATAATATTTGCAGCAAGGGATGTAAGTATGACGGCACCATGACGTGTAAAGCCCTTTTGAATTTTTAACCCCAAAGACAAAAATAACTACTACAAACTAATATTTGTTCTTGCCAAATTTTATCGTTGCAATCTTTTTCACCTGTTAAATCTAGATGAAGATTTAATACAAATAAATCAATTTTTGACTTTAACAGACGAGATAATTGAATTCATCAACTGAGAAGGACATATCTTTATTATATTATTTATCGTGCTCAAAATTAACACTAA
Source organism: Fraxinus cuspidata (assembly GCA_903798385.1). Classification (NCBI taxonomy): domain Eukaryota; kingdom Viridiplantae; phylum Streptophyta; class Magnoliopsida; order Lamiales; family Oleaceae; genus Fraxinus; species Fraxinus cuspidata. The sequence goes on from CAIGRP010116107.1 coordinate 7,233, forward strand.
ATAGTCAAGTATATAGTGAATTATTGTCGAAAGCATACAAATATTAAGTCCATTAACGACAAGTATTGTCTTACTATTTTAGATGAAGATTTAATGCAACTAAATCAATTTTTAACTTTAACAGACAAGATAATTGAATTCATCAACTGAGAAGGATATATCTCTATTATATTATTTATCGTGCTCAGAATTAACACTAAATAGTCAAGTATAGAGTGAATTATTGTCGAAAGCATGCAAATATTAAGTCCATTGATGACAAGTATTGTCTTACTATTTTAGAAACTTGAATAGCACAACCAAGATAATGCTGGAGAAAATTTCTGAAGTCACACGAATAACACTTGATAGAGAAACTTATTCAAGTCCATTAAATTCTGCGACTTGAATATTTTCCAATACTATGTGTTATGTATTAATAAGATAACATGAAGGAGATAAAAATGCATTCAAGATAATGAAATTTAAATTAGTTGTCATTATCGAAGGGGATATTCCTAACGACTAAATGAAATTGTTGTCGGCAATTAAAAAATAATAATATCAAGATTTAATTTGATTTTCAGATTGGTTGATAGCAATGGGGTGGTGGCGAAGGGTGGGGTGGGGTGGATATCAACAAACATTGCAATCTACTATATATCGTACCAGCAGTTGAAAAATCTTGACGAAGCTTCGGGTTTTAAGGGAACAGTAGTTTAAATCAATAATTGAGTCACTAATTTATTTTTAAAAAATAATTATATTAGATAATCTATATTAGTTTCAATTTCAAATCATATATGTAAAATCTTCACTCATAGCTTTCCAGAAATTAAACAACTCCGTGACTACACAAGCATAGAGTTAATAGTGCCATTGCATAGATTCAAGTGAAGAAGAAATATGAAGAATGTTGCGGTTTGATTCATGAAACCTCATTTATATGGACAAATACTGAGTATCCTCGCATTTTTTAAAATCTTGACGCAGTACCCAACCTTTGAACGGCTCAGCATTTGAGTTTTTGATCAACTTTCTCTAATTTGGATCACCAATCTTCAACTTTTGTACACATGGGGGCCAAACTGGGACATGCACTTCATTGTTGGTACTTTCGTCTTAATCGCCAACATATATTCAATTCTATCAAGATTTTCGAAGAAAATATAGTTGACAATAATAAAATTTCCATAATGATCATTTACTCTTATTTTTTTGGACCAATCCACTTGTCACCCCTGATTGTACAGGACCTGTACAACCAGTTTATTCCAATTTTTTTTTATTCAATTGGTCTATAGGTACAAAAAATTAATACAGAATTGATACAGAAATTCAAATTTTAAATAAATGGTAGAGGAACAGAGTTTGAAAAGCCAAACAATTGAAAATGGATCAAAATCGGGCTCTATTGCAAAATCGGGCTAACTAAAATTGGTTTGACCTAAACAAAACCGTGATATGATAATATTTTGTACCATTTCCCCCAAATCACGGAGTTTGGATCCCCCGCCACTTTCTTCATCTCCGACGAAAATCGCTTCTCCATCTTTGGCAATCATCCGACTAATTGACTGATGCGTACCTTCGGCCATAATGTGAAGACCAAATCCCACTGAAACCCGACATCAAAATTGTATTTGAATGCGGCAACCCGAAGCCCAGATGACGGATAAAGGTTTTTGTTTCTTGGTTAAATATGTTATCTTATAAATTGATTTCTTGCTTGAATTGTATTCTTCATTGGCTACTTTATTCCATCTTATTATAGATGTGAAATAGTATTGCAACTTTTAAGATGTTGGCGTAAATTTGTAAGAAATATGAATTCCCTCTTGTAAGAATTCCATCCATCCATTCAGCACTTTTAGGAAAGGAAGCATAGCAAGGAAATCCATTAACATAAATAGTCGACAATTTTAAGATGTAAGCACTAGGACATTTTAACAACAAACAGTAGACTGTGTTTTTAGAGTAAATGGATGACTTTCTTAAAGACCTTGCAAAGTAGTTGTGGACTGCAGTACAGAGTTGTTTCCAGAGTTTACAATGTGTAATTTTTCAACTTGAATAAAATAGTATTCTCATTGGATTTGTGTATTATCATGTGAAGAATCAAATTAGATGATTTTCAATCTAGCATATTTTAAGGGTAAATAAAATTCTCTTACAAAACAAAGAAGAATAATCTTTGGAATCGGAGGTAACTTTGTTGGCCTTGTGATAATGAGTACGCCGAACAAGAATAGCATTTCTAATCATATGAATTTAGTTATGTAACTTGTGATACTATTTTTTTCCATGTCAAGCATGTTAATTAATGTTAGCAGCAGAGTTTTGCTCTTAGTTACATATAATTTGCAACTTTTAACAAATTTAGAATTTTTTGTTGCTGAAAATGTGACAACCAAAACATGATGGACAATTTGAACACATTGGACAATAAAAATTTAGGAGGAGTTGTTGCGACTGAGCCTGAGATGGGTATGTTGTTTAATAATGAGAAAGAAATGTTGGACTTCTACAGAAGATATGCTTACGTCGTAGGTTTTCCAGTGAGGAAACGAAATTTGAAAAAAATGGGACTATGGAGTTATGAGATATGTCACGTTCACATGAAGGTCGAAGAAGTTATTCTCCGCAACCGACAAGTCAGACGTGAATTTCATTATTTTTAGACAATCTTGGAATATGGAGAATTAACAAAGTGTAACTCAACCATAATCATAAAATAAGTTCTTCAAAGTCTAGGTTGTTTCAATGCAATTGAAAATTGACTGTGAGTGCAAAACGAAAACTTGAAGTGAATGATATGGCAGGAATCCACTTGCACAATAGTTTTAACTCTGTAATTGTGGTAGTAGGTGGATATGAAAATATGACGTTTGTGGAGAAGGATTGTCAGAATTATATCGAACAAGTCAGACGATTACGACTTGGAGAAGGAGATTCCATCGCAATATAGTCATACTTTTCAAATATGCAAGCAAGGTGCTCGGGATTTTACTTAAGCATGGATTTAGATGATGAGTCACGACTGAAGAATGCATTTTAGGCAGATAATAAATGTAGGCAATCTTACATAGAGTTTGATAGTATTGTTACTTTTGATGTTACGTATCTCACTAAAGTACGACATGCCGTTCGATCCTTTTGTTTTGTTGGTGTATCATCACAGACAGTCGATGCTGCTTGGCTATGGAATGTTATTGAATGAGGACACATGAACTTTTGTCTATTTGTTCAAGACATGGCTTGAGTGCATGCATGGTAAAGCACTAAATGGAATAATTACTGATCAACACATGGCAATGCAAAATGCAATTTAGATTGTTTTTTCCGAATACAAAGCATAGATGGTATTTGTGGTACATTTTGAAAAAAATTGTCAGAAGAATTTGGCTACCATGTCTATAAGGGCTCGATATTTTATGCTATACACGCCTTAGTATACGATTCACAATTCGTTTAAGAATTCGAGTAAGGTTGGAAGGTGATGCTTGATATGTATGACTAGCATGCTAATAAGCTATCAGGACTGTACAATAACAGAGGTTATTGTGTTCCTTGTTTTTTAAAAATCACTTTCTAGGTAGGGATGCCCACAACACAATGAAGTGAAAGTGTGAATGCATTCTTCGATGGATATGTGCATTCGAAGAAGTCGTTGAAGCAATTCATAGAACAATATGAAAGAGCACTGATGAATAAGGTCGAGAAGGAGTTCAAACTGATTTCAAGTCATATTCCCAAATGGTACCGTGTGCAATAACTTTTGAAATGGAAAACCAATTTCAAGCAGTCTACACCATTTCAAAGTTCAAGGAAGTTCAAACTGAGTTCGCTGAGAAGGTATATTGCGATGTCTTATTTAAGAAGGATGAATGTTTTTGGATGACTTACGAGGTTCATGAGCATGTCGCACAGCATGAGCACTAAAAGAAAAAAAAACATTTCGCGTTTTATTTCAGAGGGATAAGTGCGAACAGTATGTAGTTGCCACTTGTTCGAGTTTCGGGAAATCATTTGCAGGCATGCGATAAAGTCTTGATCTATAATGATATCGCATCAATGCCTGATAGGTATATAATACGGAGATGAAACAGAGATGTCAGTATAGCACACGCGAAGGTCACCGTAAATTATGACGGGTTAGGAAATACTCCTGGACAGTTGAGATACGACGATATGTATCAAGCTTTTTGGAGGTGGCTGACCTCGCTGCAGATGATGAAGGGTGGGCACGTGTTATAATGGAGTGGATAAAATCGCAAACAGAACATATGTAGATGTCAAAGTCGAGTAGTGGAAGCATGCCCTTTTGCAACATATTATTCGTTCAGCCTCTACTTGTAATGATTTGCAAAATACTGATGCAAGAGCATATTAGATCCTAAATCGTCTAATAGAAAGAGCGAGCCAAGGAAACTTCGAAGGAAAAGCCCATTAGAATCCGCTTCAAATAAAGTGAAGGTATTTTTATCCATTACTTGTTTAATTGATTGGGAATTTGAGTCCGAATTCTGATTTGAGTCGATGAACATGCAGTCCTTATCAGCTTCAGACAAAGGGAAGAGGCAAAGGGCTAGGCCTAGTACTATGGACGAGGCTGCAACCAACGTCGATGAATCTCAACTATCGCAATGCTATATGCTAACACCATTCTCATATTCACAACACCTAATGGTTAGTATATTATGTTAATCCATTTAACTGGTTTGACGTGTTAATCAATGTGTTATTTCATGTAGGGTGACAATGCCAACAAAGCCGTTACAGAACACTTGCCATATTCAACTTTCATTTTGCCCGTCGCTTACGAATGGAATTGTAAACGTTCAAGGTAAATACAAAGGTAGTTTCATTATAATGTACGTATCGTCCTTTAATTTAAGCATATCCTAATTTTCATCTTGTGCATTAGGTCATGTGATGTCATACTACTATCAACATTTCCCATATCAAGGTGGCATAGGCTTGTGATTCTAGCTTGGAAGGTATTTTTGTACACAAATATTGCATTGTATTTAACTTCATCAAATTTCTGTCATTCTTATCTACGAAGAATTGTCAGACTCTGATGTTGGAAGTAATTATACTAGTCTATAAGGGAAAGCTGCATCATTTTCATACATATTATATATGTTCTTATTTTTCATTATACTTAACTTTTTAGAAGGTAATTAATCTTTTGGTAGTGGATTCGTGAATCCACAACCGTCCTTCTGTAATCCAATCAATTTCTTTTTTCACTTTGTTTCTCCAAGTCTTCACATTTGTGCCCTGAAACATGTAGGTGTTTGTGACAATGATATGAACGTCAACACTTATCGTGGTCCATGATTATGGAGAACACTCGGCTATTGATCGACTTCGTGGATTCAACTTAATAGAAAAAAATGTGTCTTCCATGCCTGTTGTGAAAGTGATAGATTGTAACTATAAACTTGAAAAATGTTGTTGCTCTCGACTTGTAGGTATACCGGTAACTTCGACATACATACATGTGTGTGTGTGTGTCAAAACTTGGCTTTCTAACAATTACGCTTTGTTGTATGATAGATTAATTTTTTTTTTTTATACTTCACCAGCAAAGCAAACCTGATCAATTCGTCCACATTTCAGTAGTACAATTTAATTCAAAGGCAATTTGAATGACTGTTGATAGGCCTTTAATTATATTAATAGGTACAATGCTTCCAGACAAAAGTTCTTAAAATGATTGAAAAGAATTGACTAAAGACTACTTCCATCTTGTTCTATACTATTAACAGATTGTGTATAATATTATTTGAGGCAGTCCAAGGGGACTTCTGGTCAAACTAAATCAACTTGAAGTTTTAAAATGTACTGGTTCCCCTAATAACCTTTGAGTTATTAATATGCTTTTCAGTTGCTTCCATCTCTGAACTAGTTCATTTTTCATATGTATGGTTGTATGATTAAAGGAGCAAAAAAGCCACGTGGTAGGAGAGAATGGTGGTTTGAACTTTCCTTAGATGGCAAAACTTCGTGGAAAATATGGAAAAAAAATAGCATCTAATCAAGTTGCTTATTTTGTTTCTTCGACATACACTGTAAAGATCTTTGATGTTCAAACTAAAGCTGTAGTAGATATACATATATAAGCAAATATGTAAACTAGAACAAGCTATGTCGACTTAATAAGAAAAATATGTCCGAATCGTTAATATATTAAAATGATTCGCAGAATAGTGAACTTATGTCCAACGCTCGACCGACCTTAACAAAATTAACCATGTTAATTAAAGCCTACTATGACCAACAAATTCGTACGTTACAACAAACCATGTAGCAAATACAAATTGACATCATAGTACTCTTTCTACCACAAACGTAACTCCTATCATCCGTTCAAGTCCTTTTCCTTTCCCATCACATTCGGTAATTCCTTTTCCCTTGCGGAATGTTAGGTGCAATAATATGTTGACGTCTCGTTTCTCGGTTATTCTAGCTAGACTGTCAAATATTCTTGGCAAGTCTTCATCTTCCTCGCTGGGCTCATAATTCACCGCTTCATTAACGGTACTCAATTCCCCACTTAAATCTTCTTTTTTCACCCAATCGAAATATCTACAGTCATTACTACGTGTGAAGAACAATCGCCCTTTGTTTTCAGTATCCCGTTTGACCTCGAAACATTTTCGAAATCCATGTTTACATGAAGGGCATCGATGTATTGTTTGGCATTATCCGAAGTAATGAGTGTTCCTTCTACAACTGTGACAAACTCCGAAATTCCTTCCTCTCATTCTAATCGACATCTGTTGACGAAACGAATAAACCCACATGAATGCTATTGAATTATGAAATCCTACGTTGCAACTTATGTTCAAATACGGATAAATGGTTTATTCAGACATAGCACAAAACTAAAAATTACATTTTTCTCTTGTTCAAACTGTAATAATAATTGCCGAAAAATGTTTGAGGTTAAAACTTTAATTATTTTCCCCCAAATTAAGAAGAAACGATACAAAACGAAACTCACAATGGAATGATCAAACACATTTGCAGACATGAACAACAAACCCCATATGGTCTATACAAATTCTGAAAAAACGAAATTAGAAAAAAAGAGAAAGCAGCTCTAAATGAAAAATCGGACGCCTAAATGAACATTATTCCACAACATAATTTCAAAAAATTGGATTCAAATTCATCAAGGAAATGGCAGCTAAGTCACATGAGAAAACTTCTTTCCTAATACCAAGGAATCACACATAAATAATCATTCAACTCATTTGCAAATCCTAGAACATTCAAACTATATATACTAATTGAAGAAACTCAGAATGTAGCAAATATCAATTACAGATAAAGTAAGAGAACAAACATTGTGAACCCGTAACAATAATTGTAAAGGGAGGACCCGTGACTGCGTGTGGGAGATGGTGTTGCCGGAGATGGAGAAGCGATTTTGGCCGGAAATATTGAAGTGTCGGGGGGGAGAGACTATGATTTGGGGAAATGGGGCCCCAAAACAACGGGAGAGAAATGCTTATGATGTATGCCATTCATTTTCGCCAGCCGATGGCGAGAAGGACGCGGATGCCGAATTTGCTACGAGTTGAAGATGGCAAGAGAACGAGAGGCCAATGAATGAGAGGCTGATTTGGGGTAAATGGGACTTTGATGGTCCCATTTTATTTCATCAAGCCATCCGGTTACTTCAGAAGCAGAGAAACTTGTCTACAATAGAGCCCGGTTTTGATCAATTTTCAATCGTTTGGCTTTCCAAACTTTGTTCCTCTGCCACGTATTTAAAATTTGAATTCCTGTATTAATTCTGTATTTATTTCCTGTACCTATAGAATAATTGTGTTTTATTAGTACTCGAAAATGGGGCAGTTGAAACACCAAATTTTATTCATGAAACTACAGCTAGCGAATTTTTTTTTGGTAACCCTGCAGGAATAAAGTACAAAAATTTCAAACTAATCTCAACGTGCCATCATTTTCATCACAAGACAAGCAATTACCCAGCAAATTAAGATCCTCAAAAAGTCTCTTGTACTTAATGTTGTCACAATTTTTAAGTGCTTATAAGTTGGTTAAACATCATTTCCCATCATGTATAAGCATAACCAAGCAAACACCTAAATCTTTCCTATAGGAAAATGAAATGTATTACCTAAACATGGCACTTCAAAAGCACACTAGAATGCACCCAAACGCATGAACGTTCATAGAAACAGAGAGCGCTCACAGGAAGTTTATAAATGTTGATATACATACGCAGCCAATCCATAGATCCATGCAAGATCTTCATGCATACAGAGCAGTAAAACTACTACGCCGTCTAAATTTTTCCGAAATTTAACAGCTCAATTACCACAAAACCATACAGTTAAGAGTACAATTTCTTTATACATCACTTCCTAACTTATGGATTACGCTTTCTCTTCTTGGCAAGATTATTGAAAACCTGATGGATATCTGCAGTGGTGATAGGCTTCGAGGGGTCAGATGATTCCTGTGATAAAGAAAATATAAAAATGAATCCTTTTAAGTGTGGTGGTTGTATAGTAAGCAATACTGAACGGAACAATATAATAAATAAGATTATAGTTTCTTTTTCTTTTTTAATATTGTTCTACAATATAATCTACCCCAAAATATTACAAGAACAAATATAAGCAGTCATACCAGGAGAGAACGAATTTCATCCTTCATGTCAGCAATTCCACTTAGAATCTCCATTTTCTCAACGTGGCCTAATTTATTGAGAAAGTCACCCTCTTGTTTCTGCAAATTCTCGTCCCTCTTCAGCTTCGCCACTTTCTCATACTCAGCAATCGAATCCTCTTTGTCAAGCAAGAAGCTGATTCCCTTCTGAGTGTAGAAGTCCGAACATGCATCACATCTGCAGAGGACTTCTCTCCAGTTTTTAGAAAGAAACATTGGTTTGCTTTTGTCGCTAGTCTGAGGAGTTTCGACCAAGTTTATTTCGAGAACACACTTATTGCTCGAGCCAGTAACTTCACTGCACCCAATGATTTTACCTTCAGCATTAGAATTAGTAACAAGAGTGTCAAGTGAACAATTTCCATGCTCGAGCATCCCCGATGACTTCAGAGGAGAAAGCGAGTCTTCCAGAACTGCTTTCTCCTTCGCAGAATTTGCCACATTGCTGTTTCTAACTGATGCAGAAATGGTTTCGAGATAGTAAGTCAGAAAAGAGCAAACAACGGCACACCCCTGACAGATAAAATCTTCATATAGAGGCTCGCCTTCTTCATCTCTTGGAATCTATAAGAAAAAATAAGGCTGAGAAGGAGTCCCAATATGTAAACTATAAACGAATGAAAGGAAAGCAACTTTTCGGAGCTAGTTACATGATAACATCTAGAGATGCCCCCAGAGAGTGAAATAAGTTAATCTATATCAAGCATATTTGAAGTTTACTTGGAAGTAAATCAGTTATAAATATTTTTATTGATCAAACATAAATTGACGTTGAGAGAGTACTTTACAAATAAGTAACTTTTTTACTTAAATGTAAGAAAAAGTAACTTGTGCATGCATGTTTGGAAACAAATTTTAGACAATAAATAACTCCTTCAGTATGGTCAAGTCTACTTCGCGAAGAGCAGTTGCATCCAATATCACTAAAATAATACATGCAACTCAGCAAATGCAATGCCACACGAGTGATAAAGGTAAAGACGTGGCATTAAGACGCAAACCAAGAAGAAAGATGCATCATCAAATGCTCGTCAAAATACGGGTATATTAATATTTATCACGTGGTGGAGATAACAAAATGGCAAGTAAATAAATAATAACATTTTCCTAAACCAATCAAAAGGTATACTAGAAGCAAATTTCGTACTACAAGATGGAACTATCCATACCACAAACCACGTCCCAAACTAATAATAAAGACATTCAGACCACCTATATATTGACATCCAAGCAAAAAAGACCATATACACCCAACTAAGGATAACTTTTAACAAAAGCATGTAATTTAAAAACCATTAAGCTACCTAAGTCCCTATTTGATCTAGGCTACATTATTTCTAAAATACATTTTTCCGAAAAATGAACATTATTTCTAAAATGCGTTTTTCCAAAACTCATTTTCAACCACATATTTTTCCATAAAATAATATTACACGTAAACCCAAAACTTTTCCTTATCTTTTAACCACACATTCTCCAAAACAAT
>CAIGRP010116110.1:0-13738 GCA_903798385.1 Fraxinus cuspidata
CACAAGAGTTGGAATAAAGTAAGGAAACCAGAATTTCCGCGTCAAAAACCTACCATGCGACCGCATGGTTATGAGCCATGTGACCGTATGGTTCATCCAAATGAGGCGTCAAATGTCCCTGCATGGTCCTGTGCGACTGCATAGAGGTTCTACCATGCGGCAGCAAGGTTATACTTTTTGTCCATCGGACAGTTTTCAGTATTTTAGTCATATCTTTCTCTTCCTATATCCAATTGAGGTTATTCAAAATGAATTGAAAAGCTTATTTTAAGGGATACAAATCTTCAAGAAATATAAATCTTAAAATTCGAACGTATTCTATGTCAAAAATGGATCTCAAACTAAAACTAAAAATTCGAAGCATAACTTTTTCGGCTGAAAGTTGATATGTGATAGTATTTCGACTATATTTCATCCATTTGGCTTATTTCCTCATCCAATTGATGCCAACACTCTCAAATCTTCATCGTGAGATCGACATAACTTTTTAATATTTGCACTTGAGTCATCAAACTTTGATTTTGCTTCATTTTAGTCCTTTTTCGCTTGTTTTTCTGAATTTTCACCACGTTCATCGTTTTTAGCTTACAAAACATAAATTACACAGAATTAAGCCATATTCACATATTTATTGACAATTATCCATGTTTGTGAACCAAAATAAGTGTGTAAAACATACTTATCAATTTTAACTTATAATTTGAAGAAGCTAAAATTGACATTCTTTGACAAACCTGCAAACTAGAAGGCTGGTGATTTTGGTGCAAAACTAATTTATTTATAATTATAGTATAAAACTAATTGAGGGTGACGAACTTCGTATAATGGAACCATATGAGATTCAAGGCAAGCTATGTGGTATGTTAGATTCAACTTGATGTAGAATAGATGGCCAAGTGGATTGAGGAACGGTTAGATCAAAAAGGGAAAACAATAAATTGTAGGTTGGGCGTTTGAGCTCTGATTTGGGATCATAATACCTTTCGTTTAGGACTCGAAAACTGTTTTTAAGTTTTAGTGTTATTTTTGTCATTTAGATTGTTTCTCTTCAATTATAGTTCATTTAAGCTAGGTTTTCGTTTAAACGCCTATAAATAAAGGATAAATTCATTGTTTTTTGTTATCTTGAAATTAATAAAAACTTCGTGAGTTCAATTTTCATTCTCTAGTGGATTCCAAATTTGTATTCAAGTTTTTGCTTCAATTCCCTATTTCATGTTGCGTCACAACTAATTCCTTCACGTATTCTTTTTCTTAGAATTATTTAGACGAGGTTGGAATAAAAGTAGTACTTTCAACTTTATTGTTTTTCAATATTCTAATTCTTTCGTTCCTGATGTATATTCTGGAGGTGAGGAAAGATAATTACGTCCGCTTCTGCTTGTACTTGAAATTTTATATGCATATTCTGGAGGTAAGGAAAGATAATTCTTTCGTTCTTGATTGTCATTATAAAGACAAATTGAAGAACAATAATATTTTGAATATTAATTTTTTGGAGAATGTGTAATTAAAAAGTGAAAAAAAATTTGAATTTACGTACAAAATATTTTATTATGTTAATGTGTGATTTAAAACGAGTATGAGATATTATTTGGCGGAGATTAAAATTAGATTTTTAGTAAATTTTGATAGAAATTTTTGAAATGTGTGGTTGAAAAGTTGTGGGACCCATGAAAGATGTGGTTAATATTAATTATTTGATTTTGACTTGGATTAAAATTAAATTTTAATTCGGACCAAACAGAGGTTTAAGGAGTTTTATTTTAATGGGACTCAAATAGGGCTTACAATATAAAAAGTGCATATGATTTACTTATCAAGAGGATTATTTTAATCCTTTTCTTTTGACACACAAAATGAGCGATGGGCTAATTTAAAAGTATGGTTGACATTAGAATTATTAAGACCTTTTTACTTCTATAAAATATATAAAATTGGGTAATTTTATCTCCCTTGTTTGATCTCCATTTTTTTTTTAAATATATTTATCTCTCTCTTCTTTTCAATTACTCATTTTTTAATAAAATAATATTACACATAAATCCAAATAAAATAAAAAACAAAAAAACAAATATTCTCCTTATTTTTTAACCATACATTCTCCATAAATCTACTATTTCAAAATACATTCTACACAAAAAAATGGGGCTCAAACAGGCCTGACATCCAAAAATTTATTATTTATTTCGAAAAGGTGATTAGTTGAGGACTATAGTTAAGTAAAACGTTACTTGAAAACTCCCAAAAATTTAAATGAATATGTGACAATATATTAAGTAAAGTTTAAATATTAAGTGCTTCCTTGGGGAAGCTTATAAGTCCTCTTAAAAAGTTAAGCTCAAACAAAATTTTAATCACACATTTCATCATTTTTTATTAAAATTTGCTAACATTTTTATCAAAAGCTTTGTCAACGACCACATAATAAGTCTAGAGGATATTCATTAATCAATTGAGGGAGGCTCCTTTGATGGCATTCATGTCCACGAACAAAAAGATCTAAAACATGTAATAGAAAAACATATCTAAACATGTTCAAGCGTTCGACATATCTATTATGTCAAGGCTGTCGGAATAAATATCATATACATACTAACTGCTGTGAATCAAATTAAGGGAAAGGCGTAATAAATTCCTTTCACATTTTGTCTTATTATTCAGACTTGTGCACACAAAATAAATACATTTTTTCTCCATGCAAACTCTACGGAAATACTCTGTAGAAATTCAGAAGGATCCTTGAAGCCCTTATGTATAGTTATTTTCATACAAATCCGTAATGCCTTCATTACTTTTTGGTTATTTATTCTATCCAATTTATATGTTCAGGGCAGCACAAGGGCACAAGTTTGGGTTTCTTATTCTATATTATTCTTACTCTTGCCATTGAGTTCTATTCATTGTCCGTTGCTTGCATTTACAATGTCTGTCAGGCACTTGGAGAATTGCAAAATAAATTCTCCCAACCCTAAATGAAGTTTCTTATTATTTCGTATCAGAGCATGTTTGGATGGACTTATTCTTGAAGTGTTTTTTTGCATGGTGAACTTGATGAAAAAAATTATGAATCAACTTCAAAATTTCAAAGATTAACAAAAATCCAATCATGTATGTTTTCTTAAAATATTATTCTATAGTTTAAAACAATCTTCTAGATAGTGATATAAAATGTTGGTTTCATTTGTCCTAGGTATTGGTTTTCAAAGGAGTAAATTTGGTTATTGCTGTATTGTCAACATAATGATGTTAATTAATAATGATCATGTATTTTAATATTGTATGTTGATAATATGCTCTTAATTGGTTCTTCTATGAAGTTGACAAATGAGATAAAAATAGTTTTGAGTGGTAGTTTCATATGAAAGACTTACAAATGGTTAAAAGAATCTTAGGTATGGAGATAGAAAGAGATACATCTAATTCTTGTTGTTTTTACATCAAACTCCATATTTGTTGAGAGTGTCAAATAAATTTGGCATAAGTGAATGTTAGTGTGTTACATTGTCTTAACAAATCACTTTGGTTTTTTATTAAAGATCAATCACCTAATAATAATGAAGAAGTAGAATATATGAACAAAATTCTATACTCCAATGCTATTGGTTCTATTATATATAACATCCTTTTTTGATTGGGTATGGCTTCAACTATTCCCGCAGCCCGCCATTCGAAGGTGTGTACAAGGCCTCACCTAATTAAACTTCGTTGTTAGTCCATTTGGCATGTTTATGTCTAATTCAGGTCCTAATCGTTAGGAGGCTTTCAAGTGGTAACTTAGGTATATGTAAGGATGTAAATGAATCGGATATGGATCAGATTTGTCCATATTTGATCCGATAAATTAGAATAAATACCCAATCTGATATGATCAGGTAATTCAACAGATATTTGATTTTTAAATTCATACCCGATTTTCTATGTTATCAGATATCCAATTCGATAATTCAATCTGAAAACGAATAAATTAGGGTGATAAAAATGTATATTAGTCAACTTTTAAGCCTTAGAATTAAAATGCCCAGATAGGAGTATTTGATGTAGGAGGTGGGAAATTAGGAACGATGAAAGCAATTTCAACTGTTGGCCCCTTTAGTTGTTTATTTATAAAAAAAAATTATTATTTTTAACTTATTTTAATTAATAAAAAATTAAAAACTCTCCAATATTTCAACTAACCATATTTCAATTTTAATATTATTTATTAATTGATAATTATAAGTAAAGTATAATGTAAGTTTCAAAATGAATAAAATTTATGTGTAATAAATTATGCAATAACATATAAAATATATTATATTATTATAAAAATCGGATTATATTGTTATCAAATTGAATTGAACTATATCCTTATTTTCTTTATTTAGTTAACGAATTATCAAATTCGAATCTTGATCGGGTTATCGGATTCAAACCATAAACCCATTTCCCATTAATTTTATCGAATTCAGATTGAATTCGAATCAAAGTCCAATCCATTGACAGCTCTAAATATATGAGAGGAACGAATAATGTAGGTCTAATATTTATGTTTAGCACCTAGATGTAGTTGTGTATAAGTCAATTCGCAATACACAAAATGTAAGAATTATGTATTTCATGAGCGTATTAAACATATTGATTTTACATTACATCTTATTACAGATATTATGTTTCAAGGTGTTTCCAAAGTAAAGTCAAAATTCGTCTAATTGAGTGTTTTTGAACATTGGCACATGTCAATAAGTTTCAATTTATATTTTATTGGATTATGGATTTATTATTTGCTTGCATGAAAGGCTGGAAGATGCTAAGAAAGAGGGACAAGGAAACCAAGAGTCTTCAAGCTAGTTGTACAAGGTTTCTTTGGTATCAAGGTTGAAATTTGTTGGACTATGATGACCAAATAAAATTCGGGGACAATGATCAAAAACAAATACCCGATTAAACTTCATAGGCAAGATAAACTAAAATCCAACTCCACAAAATAAGCACATGTTATGCCGGACCCAACTTAAATGGACCATTTGGAGAAAAGCCACTAATTTGTTACTTAATGGCTTAATCTAGTGTGATCGATCTGGATAGTTAGATGAGATTGAATGAGAGATTGTTAGGTTTGTGACAAAAATATTTATGTGAATTGGAAGTTTGTTGTATGAAAGAAACTTGTTTAATCTTTATTTAGAACTCTTATTTGATTAGGAATCAAATTTCATGGTGTTTCGTGAGTTTGATTGAACTAATGACTTCTTTTTCATCTTGAACTCCACAATTTAGAGATTTTGACTTCTATAAATACTCTACAGGATATAGACACTTAAAAAGGTGAGAAAATGAAAGACTCAAGAGATATTATAACAATTAGATCATTGTGTACACATTAGAAATAAAAGAGAATTATTTAGATTGGATTGAGATGATCAAATCTTGTAAGACAATTGTTTGTTTCTTGTTATAATAAATTATCATCTTCCACAATTTTCTTGATTGTTGTGTGATCCATTAAATTTCATATTGTTCATATTTTTCGACTTTAATTATTTGACCGATTTCTCAACAAGTGATATCAAAACGTTCTTGATATCGGGTTAGTTCATAACAAGTAGTATCAAAGCCAAGGATTTTTTTGGCTGTTTCTTGGGAGGTCCAAATTGATTATTAAAGCGAATGGAACAAGGTAGATTGTTCAGGGACAACAACTTTGAAATTTGATATTCCACTTTTGGATCGCAACAGTAGGTTTTCAATATGGCAAAGCAAGATCTTGCTCAATTGAATTTTGATGATGCTGTGTTCGGGATTGATAGGATGCCTCAACAATGGCTACGGAGGAGAAACAACAGAAGGATCGGAAAGCCCTATCTTAGATACATATTCATCTTTCTAATGAAATTCTTCAGGACGTGGTGAATGAGAAAAGTGCCGCTGCATTATGGTTAAAGTTGAAGCAGCTTTGTATGACAAAGAACTTGACAAGTAAGTTACACTTGAAGCAGCACTTGTATTCTCATCGCTTGACGGAAGGTGGGTCTTTGGAAGGTCATCTATCGGTGTTCAAGGAAATCATCGTTGATTTGAAAACAATTGAAGTTAAGTATGATGAAGAGGATTTAGGGCTGATATTGTTATGCTCGTTTCCGCCTTCATATATGACTCTATAGTCGGGATACTCTTACAATTGACGAGGTATATGATCGCTTTATTCTAAGGAGAAGATGAAACATCTGGTCGTAGGTTCTGAGGCTCATAGAAANTCTTACAATTGACGAGGTATATGATTCGCTTTATTCTAAGGAGAAGATGAAACATCTGGTCGTAGGTTCTGAGGCTCATAGAAAGGATCTTGTTGTTCGTGATAGGAAGACGGGTAGTAATGGAAGGGTCAGAGTCAAGGACAGCAACAACGGTATAGTCTGTCAATATTGCAATAATAAGGGGCACATGAAGAGGGATTGCTATGAGTGGCAGAAGAGGTTTGCTACTATAGATCAGGATGAACAATCAGAAAATTTCAATAATGTCAATCTTGCAGAAGAGAATGATGATGGAGATTTGTTGGCGAATACTGAAGGTGACTCCAAACCTGACGATGATTGAATTCTTGATTCAACTTTCACTTTTCATATGTGTTCAAACCGGGATTGGTTTTCTTTATATGAAATAGTTACCAAGGGGTTCCGTGATGACGGGAAGCAATGAGCCTTGTAGAATAGCTAAGATTGGTAACGTCAAAATCAAGATGATGAATGGGACGGTTAGAACACTTAGCCAGGTTCGACATGTTCGAGGTATAAACAGAAATCTGATCTCTTTGAGTAGTCTTTATTCAAAAGGGTACAGATATACCAGTGGAGGTGGAGTTCTGAAAGTTAACAAAGGTGCCCGGGTTATGTTAAGGGGACGAAGAAAATCCTGATTATATGTGTTGGAACGTTCGGCGATCACGAAGGAAACAACTGCAGCTTATGGTTTAGTAAGCTGTAACTCGGGTAGAGTTGGTTGTGATCTGGTTTTTTGTGGTGATTTGAACAATAATATTGGAAAACTTTCTAGTAGCTCGAGTGGAGCGGTTGTGAACTTGTTGATTATATTGCTCATGGTGATTTGAGCAGGTTTGACAATTCAGGTGGAGTTGGGGTTGCTTGTGGTAGTTCAAGAAAGTTTATTGACTCGACTGGAGCGGAAGTGAACGGGATGATTCAAGCAATGATGGAGCACAAGGTAGTTCTGCTAGTATCTAGGGCTTGGATGTAGTTCACAGTTGTTGATTATGCCCGGAAGGTGCATGACGTGTCCGGCAAGGGTATGGGGGTCCGGTTGGGACATTGTGAAAAACTTGGAGAATAACTTGAAGAGTTGAGATTTAATTCATTGTTATGGAATTTGTGTTAAGATGGAGTTTGTTAGGTTTGTAACAAAAATTCTATGTGATTTAGAAGTTTGTTGCATAAAAGAAGTTTGTTTAATCTTAGTTTAGAAGTTTGGTTTGATTAGGAATTAAATTTCATGGTATTTTGAGAGTTTGATTGAATTAAGGACTTTTTTTTCATCTCGGACTCCACAACTTAGAGATTTTGATTTTTTTTAAATACTCCACAAGGTATAGATACTTAAAAAGGTGAGAAAATGAAATACTCAAGAGAAATTATAACAATTATATCATTGTGTATACATTAGAAACAATAGACAATTGTTTAGATTAGATTGAGAAGATCAAATCTTGTAAGACAATTATTTGTTTCTTGGTATAATAAATTCTCTTCTTCCACAATTTTCTTGATTGTTGTGTGATCCATTAAATTTCACATTGTCCATATTTTTCGTTTTTTATTACTTGATCGGTTTCTTAACAAGTGATATAGAAACGTTCTTGATATCGGGTTGGTTCATAACAAAGATCAATAGCGAGCATTGGCGACGACTAATTCTCTTCTTGGTTGTGTATGTTTCATCTTTGTGAGATATTATCCTTCATTCTTCCGTGAGTGATTTCGCGTGAAAAGGAAACTTCTAGTTTCTTTGTAAGCCATTTTTTGGAGCAGTCACACTTGAGATTGATAGTTTGGATTTGGTCTTTGGAGTGGTTCTTGTGAGATGAGTACACTAAACTCTTGCTATTTTTTAGCCATATTTGATTTTGGGAACTTGTATAGATTGTTGGTGATTTGGTGGTGTTGTTCGATCTGAGCTTCGAAGGCATTTCATTTGGATGAGTTGATTTCTTTGTATGTTGTGTTTCAATCTTCGGATTTTGTGTTTGATCTTGCCCTTTTGGTGTGAGATTTGTACTGTTAGAAGGTATGACTTAAGATTTTTATTTGGGATTATATCACTTTGCCAGAAAATTGACAAATGCAATAACAGATAAAGTTGGGACAAAGAATGGTTGAATGAAAAAATTGATTGTATTCTAATTAGTCTAATGATAAAATGTATGTGGTATTATGTCAACTTTTTTGACAATGCAACATGATTGTTTTTGTTTGTTTGAAGAAAGAGGGCAAGGAATAAATGATGATAGCCTCTATAAACTCTCTTTATAAAAAAAAAAAAATACAAAATTCTTAATTTGACAACTATTAGGGCTTGTTTAGGAGTTTTGGGATATCGTTAATGAATATTTTCTACCGTACATATTTCGATCGTTTATAAGCAGATCAATTTTGAGTGATTTTAGACTTTAGTAGCTAGCGATTTATAAAACAATTCAACACATGCTTAAAAAAATTTGCATATATGTCTCTTAGTATAATTTCCTTCATGAATTTTTTTTTTTATTCATAATTGATATTTTTCTTATAAGTAAATTTTTTACGTATAAGTTAATATTTAACTTAAAAAATTAATTATTAACTTAAAATGTAAAGTCAGTATTATTCACTTCTAAGTATATTTATAATTATTACTTTTAAATAATTTTTACACAAATGATTTTTACTTATAAGTTATTTTCAATGTTTATAAATACATTTTTGTATTATTAGTAGTATTTTTAATTTATGAACATTTTTTTTACACAAGTGATTTTTATCTTATAAGTATTTTTTTTTAACTTATATGAAAATTTTCAATTATAAAGTAATTGTTTTTTCTTATAAATTTAGTTAATGTATTTTTATTTACAAATTTATTTTGAAAAAAATATGTTAATTAAAAATAATTATTTTATACATGGTAAAATAAAATAAAAACATATGACAAATATTCAAAACTCGTTGATTTCATGGATTGAGAGAATATATCAAAATTATATTAGGTGATTTTTAAACCATCCAAAATTGTTGATCAAAAAAATTAAGAAGTAGCGATTTTTTCAATTCCTCAAAATTGTGCCACCTAAAATTGGTTAAAACACATGAAAAACTCCCAAGCACGCCCTTGGGGGCCATTTTGGAAAATTTACTTCAAAGTATATACCCAAGCTAAAAAGGAGGGTGTTGAAAATTAAGCCCATGTTTGGTTTTTATTTTTTTCAAGTTTATTTTCAACTACATATTTAAAGGGATAATTTTTATCAATTTTTAACAACAAATTTTATAAACTTTTATTAAAAATTTGAATTCTAACAAAAACCAAACAGGGCTAAAATGTCAACTCGACACAACATCATTATATTAAGGTAAAAAGAAGTCCTAAATTTGATGAATGCTAATAATTCTTGCCACAGTGTGTCTGACTCTCATCAGAAAACACAGCAAATTTTCTGAACAAACAAAGATAAACTGCACGAAAAACATTGAAAGATAGAGCCTTCTCTCTTACTTTCTCTCCCACATTCTACGCCACAACTCAAAAGCAACCATCATGGTCACCGTGTCTGTTCCTCACATTCTTCGCAGCCATCATTATGCCCACAAACTAAAGTCAGCACCATCATCATTATCATCCCTAAAGACAAAGAACAAGAAAAAGAAGGGATATATGATGATGGAGAAGAAAAAGATGCAGGAAAAACTCGGGGGTTGAAGTCAGGGGCTTTCCTTCTCTCACGAAATTCGAAGTGTGTTTCTTTATGGGGAATCAAGCATCATGGTCCGGTTTGTTTGCTAGATCAAGCAAATTAATGAGTTACTTTCTTATTTCTATCTTTCTTGCCTAAATTAGAGTCTACCTTTTTCTTTAGTGCTTGAAGGTAATTATAGTTAATAGATCTTGTTGATTCGAGAGTATAAGAAAAAAGAGTTATGGATTAATCTTGTAGACAAAGAAGTGTGTGTGCGCGCGCTAGCAGTTTAAGAAACAAAGATCTCTCAATTTCTGGTTTGTATCTTGCTTTCTGTGGGATGTTTACTTCGTTTGGATGTTGTCTTTATGGATCTATGTCTTTTACTTGTAATAAGATGAAAAGATTTCTTTCTCCTGTTCTTGTTTTAGGGTTTGCTAATATTTTTAGGGTTCATGACTTACCAACCTTCAATTTATCATGGTTTAACAGGATTTATATTTGATCACATAAATATGTATTGTGGTGATATACATATTATGCTACTTGCTTGTTGATTCTCGTGGATTAGCAGATCTTTTGCAGCTTTCACAGGAACTGTAATACGTTTGTCGCGTTTTCACTGATGGTATTTTAGCTTATTTTTCTTCTTTAATATCATCCCTCTAATCCATTCCCCGTGTTGGTTTTGGTACATTCCTTTGGTATATAAGATTTACTATTAAATTTGTGTTCTAATTTCATTTTCTATTAGCGTCACTACTCGTTTTAAGAGACTTAATTGTTTGAACTAGCTATCAGCTCTCTCCTGGAGCATTGGTCTGGAAATTAAATATGTATATACAATACGTGTTTTAACTCGTATGCTGGTCCTACACAACACCGAACACGCTCAGAAAACATTATATATGCTCGTGAAATATTTGTCCGTTGTCCAAATTCAGTTTCTTTCTTTTTTCTTTTGGAATGTACTGTTTTGCAAACACTATCACTGTGATAACATGCTTGACAGCAAAGTATCATCGTAATTCAAATTTCGTGCTTTGACTTGGATCATTTTTCTTTGGCATAATTTCATTCCCTGTAGACATGATCTGCGGCATAGATTTTGCATATTTCTGTTGATAATTTCATCACTTTCAACAATGCAATTATTCAATTATTTCAATGTGGTTTGACAAACGGATACACATCCCAAACTTGAGTCAGCATGCAGCTGATTTATAATGTGTTTAATTAATGCTAAAATCAATAAAATGCAATATAAAATCTTGATGAGGCTCGTCACATGTTAAATTTAATTCTAGTAATATTTGTATCGAGTGATTTAGCATTAATTACACCGAAACCTGAATTTCGTATGATGTTTTATTTGTTTCATTTTTTTGGTCTCTTGTCATAAATTCCATGTAATCGAAGATAATATAAGGTGGAAATACTAGGGCTACAGCACAATTGTTAGTTTTGTTATGATTTATGTATTGAGTTGTTTGTACGTTAAATGACAAAATTTCGTATGGCAGCGGAGCCAAAAAAAATTTATCTAATCAAACTGCAACGAGGGCACTTCATAGCCAAATTTTTTATTTTATGAATTAAATTACTTGTACACTTCTTATGTACATTAACTTTGACATTTCAAAATGTGTCAAAATCTATGTTGTTGGTGGTTTAAAGTATTGTTAAAATCAATATATAAAAAGTTGTTATGTGACAATAAATTTGATGTAACTGTAGTGATACTACCAAAAATTGTAAATGTTGATTTTCGAACTTGACGACTGAGAATAAGTACGAACAAGATCTTCCAGTACTTGAAAGAAAGGAGTTGAGGTGTGTCCTCATCGACTCTCCGATGCTTAAGTCAGAAAGAGAATTTGCTAAGAAATATGTGTTGAAAATTATGTAAACATATCTTGATAATGAATTGAAATGGTGTATTTATAGAGGTGGATAGTGCATTTATAATAGGATTACAATGTTGAAATCCCTAAGAGTTCTAACATGATTGGAAGTCGCAACTTAATTGATTTTGTATCACCCATGTGTTTGGATAAAGATGGGAGTCTAGTGGTAGAATAATTTCAAGATGAGGTAACATACTGACAGTAGGACTCTATATCTGGGGTTGGATGAGCCTTGATACGAGGGAGAGTCCTAATAAGTCAAGGACTACATGGTATGAGGTTTGGCCGTGACCTCGAGGAAGAACTAGTGGGCTGAGAAGAGACACTCCCGAAGAAGTCACGAATGGCCAAATCAGAAAAATGCTCCTACGGTCCGTACACGAGCTCAACCATCTTTGGGATCATCAGTAGCCCCAGTGCATCCATGCTAGAGCTTCGTGCTCAAGATTCTAGGATATGATGCACATGGTAATCATAACATGAATGAAAAACCTCAGAAATAGAGAGAAGACCTAGATATGGGAATGAACAGTCTTTGAAGTTAGACTAAGCAGCTTTGGAAATGGCTGCTCAACCTTTGAAATTGGACGAAGCAACCTTAGAAATGGGCTGCTCAGCCTTTGAGGCTAGACTGAGCATCCTTGGAAATGGGTGCTCAGCCTTTGAAATGGGTTGAGCAGCCTTGGAAATAGGCTGCTCAGCCTTTGAAGTTCGACTGAGCAATCTCTGAAATTGGCTACTCAGCCTAGTGTTCGTGGTAGTGTAACACGTGACCTCGATATTCGAACGAATGATTGCCCTGGGAGGATGGATGTTTGCCATGTGGCATGATGGAGGGCTGGGATTGAGAGACCCTTGGTCTTCTTTAGAATCCTATAAATACCCACATGCCCCACATCCTTTGTCACCTTTCTCATTTACAAACCTCATCAGACAACCTCGGACTTTTTATTTTCTTGAGGTAAGACCTCTAGTCTCCTAGATAATTTTAAGTTTAGTTCCTAGAGATGTCTTCTAATAGTTCGTCGACCTAGGGTTTCACGCTCGAGGATGCTGGCCATTCCATAATAATTATGGTCGTTCCATTAGATAATAGGTCAGTCCTTATGAATCCTGAGCTTAGAGGTCGATATAAAGAGCACGAGGTTATATACATAGCGAGGGAGTTTGGGATAATGCCAGGGTGTGACATTAGGGCTCCTGGGCCCGAGGATTGTATCCTCAGTGCTCGGGACGGGGAGTACGCCTGAGGATCCTGGCCATTCCATGATACCAATGGCCGTTCCTTTAGACAATAGGCCGAGGCTCACATATCCCAAGCTTAGAGGGCGATATAAAGAGCACGAGGTTATATCTGTAGTAAGGAAATTGGGGATAATACAGAGGTGCGATGTTGGACTCCCAGGCCCGAGGATAGCGTACTTAGAGCTCGAAAAGGGGAGTTTGTGGTTTTTAAGGAGGCATTAAAGGGAGGATTGAGATGGCCTCTTCATCCCCTTTTTATAGAATTCCTGGTCGAGCATTATATGTGCCCTGGCCAGCTCGTCCCCAATGCATGGAGGATGATAATTTATTTCTTTCATAGCTTGTAGGTTTTTGTCCGTAACCCCTAAACTCGACCTCCTTAGGTTAGTGTTCGAGCTTAAGTCATTGTCAGGCTACAATTGTCTTGTTTACATGTCGACCTGAGGACAATTTATGATCCCTAAGATGCTGAGCTCCCTTAAGGGATGGAAGCATAAATAGTTCTTCGTTTAACCACAGGACGCCGACCACCCTTTTGGTTCTCGATGGACCATTCCGTACACTGCTCGATTTAATGAAGGGCAAGCTTATTTCAAGGTTTTAGAAAGAGATAGACAAAGTTTTGAGGGCCTCGAGCCTTTATGTCACGATCTCGATGACT